>UELV01080164.1:0-20525 GCA_900490015.1 Megastigmus stigmatizans | reverse complement strand
AGAGAGAGAGAGAGAGAGAAAGCAAGAGAGCTTTTATGGGCGCGGAGACTAGACTTAACCTCTTAAGGAAGCTTGACCCGTACAGTGTGCCGCAAAAGTTTCGCTAGTGTACTTAATGCGGGAAGCTGAGCGCAAATGAAAGTTGATCATGTAATTGACTCTCCATGAGGATGTAAAAGTTGGCTGAATATTTTCCCGAAAATTCCGTGTACTCTTTGGATAATAAAATTAATTGCAAAAGCAGACTATTAAGCGAAATGACATTTGCACAGTGATTATATAGCGATTATATAAAGTCAATTACGACTTAATTTAGACTTTATCAAAAAACCGATTGTTCCTCTGGATCGACAAGTCACTCTTTTAGATTCGGGTATATTAGATAAGCAAATACATAGATTGGAACCCTTAGCCGAAAGTCATTGGAAATTTCATTCCCTCTCCCCTGCGATCACTATCACAAGTTATACATGTAAATTCGGACAGCAAACGAGCGGTCGTGGGATAACTACAAGTGCGGCAAGACTGTTATACACACTTGCACACACGCGCACACACACACACACACACACACATACACACACATACGTAACGTGTAGGAAAAAGAGAGATACGCGAGACATGAATGAGCTCTTGTTATATATTCTGCGCGAACGCAGGGCGAGAGCAGAGTGCGTTATGGTGTCCCGGTGACTAAGAAAGCTACGTCGTCTATCTACCTATACGTGTGAGCCGAGCGTCATGTGTACATGTAGGATGTATAAACGCCACGATAGTCGGATGAAACGACGGGGCGATAACAACACCCGCGAGACTCGTGCTCTCTGACTCGCGAGATGCTGCGCCCGCCGCTATACCACTGCCCCTTTCGCAAACTTCGTTTTGCCCTCTGTCATCCGGCATCTAGCTGACAATTATTAGCCATTGTGTCGTCGTCGTCGTTGTCGTTGTCGTTGTCGTTGTCGTCGTCGGCGTCGTTGTGTCTCCCCTCGGTCACGCGGGAACGAATTACACGCGTCTCCCCCATCGCTCCCTCTCTCCCCCCCTCTCTCTCTCTTTTTTGTCGCCCAGACCGCGCTATACTTCGATCTTTTTCTACGTACTCCCACGCGACGTATTACAATAGATGCCCCTAGTGGAACGAAGAGAGAGAGAGAGAGAGAGAGAGAGAAAGAGAGAGCGTAATGAAAATGGAAGGGCAAGCCCTTTGTCACGTCGATGCTGTATATATGGGGAAAAATTAATGCCCGAGACGTTGATGTGGGGAATGTGCGGTGTGACGCCGTCGAGGTTCTACGTCCCGCCAATTAGCATTCGATGCCCGTGTCGCGTGTCGACCTGACGAGGGAATACTGTTTAACGGATTTCCCGATTTCTACGATTACTTCGAGGACTGCTGCGAGTTCGCGATGCGTCTTTCTTTTTGCACTTTTTGTCAAGGTGGAGGCATAAAGTGAATTAACTTATTCGCTCGAACGAGTACGTGTCAATCTTTGCTAATGCTACTTATGAGCCATTTATTTATTGCAAATCAACGTATGATTTATCGTAACGTACATTTGCAACCATTTTTCTGATTAAAAGTACGCAGAATTATTTGTATATTCGGACCCGAACTTTTTGATTAAGAAGCCAAATATTTTACTTCCTTTTACATAGCTTATTTGTAATTAACTCTTACCGGATTTATTCAAAAGTCGTTAAATAATTATTATAGAACTTTTAACGTTTATGAAAATATAAATTTATCACGAGTGTTTACATGAAATTCCTTTTTAATTAAATCTGGAGCTTCATGTATGAACAATTTTTATTACATGAAAAATGTTGATTAAGAATGTACAATTAATTATCAAATTTAAAAGTTATGATAACAAAAATGTAAGCGCAAAAGGAAATTTTATACATACTTAATAAATATTAAATCCTGAACTGTAATGAAAGATACAACTTTTACAAGGAATTTTCACATATTTGAATGTATACAAAAATTTATATAAAAAAATTATTTAAAATATATTTTGGTAAAAAATTAAATTTTTAAATTTTTCTTTGATTATTTAATATTAATAACTTGCATAAAATATTACTGTGTATTCTCATTTAAATAATATACGTAAAGAAAGATTTTATTATGATTAGTAATATTTTATTTTTCGTGTAAATTTATCAACTATAACCACAATTTGTTAAAGATGTTTTCTAATTTTGCTTTCGATCAAAAGTCACATTAATAACGCGCACAATTTATGGGTCAAATAATTCCAATTGCAACAATTTTATCACAGAAAATCATTGTAAGCCAAGTTCTACTGCAAGTTCTACTTGCAAAAAAAATACATACGAGTTAAGAGCAAAAAATTCAAATGTATTTCTCATGGTTTCAGACAGATTGAGCAAAAAATCTGACGTCTTTAAAGTTTGGACAGTTTTTACTTCTGCCGTCTATTTTTATCATTACTTTTTTTCTAGACAGGATGCCGAGAAATCGTGTTATAAAAAAGTGACTACTTTCTAATTAGCAATAAGTCCGTAAAACGTAAGCTCCTCGAATAAAGTTGGAATTAAAAAGACGTGGCTTGCGTCTCAGGTAAAAGCGATATGAACTCCCGCAAATTAAAAGTACGTCAAGTTTCTTATAGTGCGTCTTCTGTTTTGCTTGTAATTCTGGATATTTATACTAATGGAAAGCGTCACTGAGAATGGCATAACAAATTTAAATTAAACACTGTACTGTATTACTTTGAGAAAGTTTCAGTTTCTCCTGCACTTTAATATTCTTGACTTTCCAAGGAAGAGTATCAATAAAAATATAATTTAGCTTCAAAGTCCTCGAATTTAAAATGTTTAGATTTTATTATAGAAGACTTTGTTCGGATGCAATTTGATTTTGTAATCGAGTTGACTCTCGTACAAAGTTTCAATGGATTATTTAATTGAATAAGAATCATATCATCTAAACGGTTACATTGAATTGATAGGCGTAAATAGAATCCAATCACTATATTCATAGGTTTAAATTTGAGAAATCGTATTCCCATTTGCTGTGCGAACATTAAATATTAATAGTAACACGGTATTGCAATGAATTGATTTATGCTCACTGTGATTGGCGACCTAATCGAATCATGTGCACAATGGCACCATGAAATCCAATAGTAACTGGGTATTGTACTCACCTGAAAGCAAAGAAAAGATGCAAAATGTCAATTATGTAAGAGTATCGGATCCGCTGCATAAGTTATATTGTGCTAATTTAGTGTTATAAATAGACCCAGCGATATCGATATTATTGGATTTATAAAATTATTTGCTTGACCTAAATATAAATATATCGACTACAGAAATCTGTATGTAATTATTGTTTATTCATGTCCAGGGACTATATAAAAGCAGAAAAGTTTAATCTTGTAGTTATTCAATAAATTTGAATAAAAACGAACGGTAGTGTATGTGTACCTATCGAGACCAATTTTTATGCGACTTGAAACTGTACTTTAGGTCACTTGTTCTGATTTCCATGCAAAATTTTGCGGTAATGCCTCGGGCAGTTTTGAAGAAACTCTAAAATAAATGCATGCATAGATCCGCCGGCAGACACGAAGAAGCAGGGATGGAAAAATATCGTACTCTGGTTGCCGAACTGAACCAAAAAATAGACATCGGGGATTTAAAAAAGTATACCTACAATATACATAAAAGCTTCTCTTATGTTTGCTGCTATACTTTTAAAAAGTAACAAACGCAGGTGGATTAATTTCGCTGCTCTCGCAAATAGAAGCAAACTGTTTGCAACTCTAAATCAGAGAAGAGAAATATTTTTTTTGCATGTCAGGGCAATACGTGTACAGAACGAGTCTCTTTATGCATCAAAGAGCGAAATAAGTCCGTCGCGCATTATATAAAGTAGCGGCTAACAATGGGAGACTCAAGTCGCATTCGCGTTATTCAGCGCAAGTGGCTAAAAATTTCCCTGCGCCCCGTCCAATATTTAGCGTGTCAACAAATACAAACAGAAAAACTGTCTTTCCTCTACCCGTCCATTATTCGCCGCGCACACAAAAGTTCAGGCTGCTGCACAGAGCGTTGAAAAAAAATCCAGCTTTTCTATCTTCGATATTATGGGACGAAGCGCGCGAGTAGGGGTGTATGATAAAAAAAGCAACAACAGCGACGAAACAGAGAGGGGAAAAAAAGAGAAAAATTCACCGCGACAACTTCGCTTGAAATATTCGCCGAATACGAAAGGCCTCTTCATTATTATACGTCCGACCGAAATTCTCCGGCATACCTTTTACGTATGTTTCGCGGATTTTCGACCCAGTTTGCAAGCTGCAAACACACACACACGCACACACACACATGTAAGGATAATATACATGTACTTCGGTTCCGAGCTGCTGCCCAATACAGGGGCGATTACGCTTCGGCGCACTCGCTCGTACTGATCTCTTTCTCGTGCCTGCGCCGCCGCTGTCCTATTATACTTTACTTCCGTACGATTGCATCGATTGACTTGAAACTTTCTTGCACAGACCCCGATCGATGTATGTATATAAATATTACCCTAGCTAAGCGTATGTTTGAACGACATATTGGGGCGGGCTCGTTTTCCATTCCTTTTTTCCCCCGTTTTCTTTCGAGATAAGCCGATACGTGGAACTCATAGTTGACTTGCTGCCGTTGAGACTAGCTGAGACTGCTTTATCTGCGAGTATGTGTGTATCGAAAATACGTATGCGATTGTACGCTGCCAGTTGGGTTATTTCGCTAAATATTCACTGGTGATACAGGTGAAATATACAGATAATCATTTGAAAAAATGGATATGGTGCAGTGATAATTAGGCGGACAGGTACGTCGCCAGAAATTATTAGTGTAAAGTACAGTGAGAAATACGCTTTCGTAAAAACAATTATGAAAATATTAAATTTCGAGCTAATTTAATTAAAGATTTTCTAAAGATGTTAATTGAATTCTTAATATTTTTTACAGCTGAAACTTTATCCAACTGTACAGATGAATCGATAACACGAGAATTCTGTCATTATTATCAATCGGTATACTAAAAAATGATGAATTAGTTTACTAAGCACGTGAAATTAAAGTTATTGTCTCCATTTTGATTGTTACCCAAAAAAAACAGATGATTCGAACTTTGATATTTTATTTCCTGACATTTTCTCGTGTATTTATAAACAAGCAGAGTAAATGCTATAATGCCATATATTGTAGGATGAACGAGGTCATTTCATCTTAACGAGATTGAATAACTATGGCGGGCCGGGCAGGCGTGTGCAAATCGAGCGACCAGACTCAGGAGCATTTATGCATGTGTATACTCGATATATTCATAGAGAGCCAGCTGGGATGATGAGGTAGAAGAGAGAGAGAGAGGGGGGGGGAGAGAGAAGGAGAGGGGCTACCGATTTAATAATGCGCCCGGGCGATATTATCGGAACTTATGCAGCATACACACACACCACACACGTACATACACATAGACATGTTCCAGGGTTCACACACAGCCACCCGAAATCATTACTCGACTCGTACCTATTATACGTATAGACGAGTTTGGCGTAACGGCTTCAATTTCTTGGTCTCCCGTTCACTCCCGTGTATAATTGATCGTGCGGCCGGAATGGAGATATGCTTCTGATCGAACGACACATTTTCTAAACTTACCCATAACCTCTCAAATTCATTCACCTCCCAGTATAAACTGTGTCAAAGCAGTAGTCGCAATAATCTTCCGATTATGTTATGCGAGATTAACAGATAGTTTTACAATCGATTAGACGTATATCGGATACCCAGCAGTTTAGTTGTATTTAAGCAACGTTTTTATATTTTCCGGTTAATTGTATACCCAGCTGCTCGTTAAAACAGAAACTTTTCTAATCCCTGCGGATAATAAGCATGTATATAAGTATAATAATGGTGTACATGCTTTGTCCCATTAAAGTATTGATTTGTTTTTTCTCAACTCGCCGCGGGCGTGTCTGGACATTCGGTCGAAAGACATTTATTCGAAAAGACACTTGATCGAATGGACATTTGATCGAATGAACATGCGGTCGAAAAGCATTTGATCAAAAGCATTTGGTCGGAGAAACCCACCAAATTCATATTTTCCTGGCGAATGAAGTAAATATATTGATTCGTGCAGAGCGAAAAAGCGGGTCCATGAAGTCTCTTTATATCACGTTACAACTTTATATTCGTCTAAGAAATATGAGATTATGCTTTTCCTTCCTTTTTTCCCAAAATTAGTACCATTTTCAATCGCTGGATGGCAATCAAACCAAAGGAGACATCAGCTATAATTAGTATTTTGAGTCAATCAAATGTTCTTCAACAAAATATTCATTCGACCAAGCATCCCTTTAATCAAACGTTATCGAACAAGTGTCGATACGTCAAGTGTCTATTAATCTTTCCCATCAATCAGTTTAAATTTAATATCATCACATATATAAATAATTTGAAATAATTATTCAAACACTGATTTCGTTACATGAAATAATCGCACTTTGATGTGATTTCTATCTGTATTATTGGAAGCATCCGGCGAAGCAAAGTTCAGAACAAGAATCGGGCATTGCGATTATCCTTTGGATTACACGTTTTCAGCTTAAGAAAAATAAAACAAAGCTAAAGCGCCAATCAGCGAGAAACCGCGCTCATATAGACTCTCCGCATTACTCTCTATGATTCCGAACTCGCGGCGAATGCAAATTCCCGCATCCAGGGAAATTGCGCAGAAGCGTTCGCCTCCGTGCACTACGGCCGTGGCGTGAGCAGCGCACAGCATAATTCCATACATCGGAGCGTACACGCGCGCCTCGATCGCGCATTAAAGGCTAATTGAATCGAAAAAAGACGCGTGCAAGTGCGCGTAATCGCAACGGCGGGGCGCGCGCCGCAGGCAGTAAAAGCATCATTGCCGCTGCTGCTGCTGCGTGGTGCTCTAAGTACGCGGCGGCGGCGGCCCTACGTGCGATATAATGGGGCTCTCGCAGACTCGCTGTAACATCGCGTGTTTTTCCTTACCTTCGTACACACCGCTGCTCGCGATATTCGCCTATTACCACGCCGGGAATCTTCTCCTGCTTCCTCTTCTCGGAGAGAGAGAGAGAGAGAGAGAGAGAGAGAGAGAGAGAGAAAGCAGCGCGCGCGATCCTTTATATAACCTCCCGTCGCGTCGTGCCTCGCCTCTCAGCTTATGGATGTAAGAGAACTGCCGCAGAGCGAAAGAGAGAGGGAGCGAGATCGATCGCGTTGGCGTGTGGAGGAAAAATGGGCTGTAAAAAGTTGCTTTACCTGGAGGTCTGCGCGACCCCTGCTGGACTGTTACGTGTGTGTGTGTGTAAGTGCAGGACCGAATGCTGGCATTTGAATTGCAAACAATTGCTTGAATGCATAAGGGAGTAGCCGCGCGTTGTTTTTTTGCTCTGGTCCGTTTCTTTTATTTTCTTCTTGATTTCTTCGCATTTCTTACGTGTCTATTTCGGGGCTACACTGCGTGTGTATTCGTGGGCAAAGGGAATTAATTGGTTTAATCGAGTCTTATTCCGATAAAAGAAATCAAAGACGTGGCTTATTCACTTATAAGGGAAAATTCTTCAGAGTATTTTTAAAACAATAATAAGCGAAATTTTGATTTTCCGATATAAAATATTTCATTACGTATTGTCAATATAATCGTAATTTATATCATATTTAAAGGCACGTGTGTATACACAAAGTTCATATTCTATTCAAAGAGGATTGCGCAATTTCAGTTGGCACGTAAATCCATTAAAATTCAAGCGCCTATATGGTATACGGGATAGAGGCCTAATTGTAGGCTGATGCGCGTTTCGCGTTAAAACGAACTCCGCGCACTTTTATTTCTCCCTATCCCCCCACAAAGCCTATATAGTTTCAGCTGGCAAAAAATCTACTTGCCGTTTGACATTATTAAAAAATCGTCCAACAAACGCGATGGCGAGTCATGCCCCGTCCAGCCACACTCTAGTAACAATTTACGAGTCTGCACACACACACACACTCACGGCCGCGTTATCCGAGCTGCATAAAAACTGCAAATTCTCTCGTTACGATTCCCAGCATCGGTTAAATAAATAACGAGCCGCAGCTAGGCAGAGCAGCGATCGACAGCAGCAGCAGCGGCGGTCAACGGGGGACAACTGCATAGGCTACCACTGTCCGGGCAAACAGGCTTTGTCGAGCGAAATTTTGCGTCTCCTGCGCTTTTTCCCTTAATACCTACACTCTCGCTTACTCTCGCATGCATGCACACGTTCCCGCGCACAGCCCAGAAAAGCCACTGACCTCCCTTGTGAGTTTCTCCCTATATACAGACACGCACACACACGTCTATTGCCGCACGTCTCCCGCTCATCGTCCTGCACAGATTATTAAATATAACAGAGTTTGGCGTCCTTATAAACAGTTGCAAAAAATTCGTCCTCCGCCTACAGTCGAGCAGTTTTTTAATACACGCGCAAAACTACGTATGTGTGTGCGCGTGTATGTGGAGGTGGAAAAAGGAGGATTCGAGGTCGCGGTAGGGGAGGTAGCTGGTAGTAGCGCAGAAATGCCGTAAAAGTCCTTATCGCGTAATTACATCGTCCTGCACTTAGGGGCACGAGAATCGTCCGGGCTTTAGCGGCCCGTTACATCCGCTTGCGCTTGCGCTCGCACCACCTATATACCTCTGCTGCTGCCGCTGCGCATATCCTAGCGGAAAAAGGGAGGAAGGAAAGTAGACGGGCCGAGACTGCGTGGTGCGCGCTGCCAAGGGAGCGACGACGGCGGCGGCGTCGCTCCCTTGGCACGTGCGAAATGTAATATTCCACGTGTGCTGGGGAGAATACGAAGCTGGAGCATCGCGTTCTCTCTCGGCCGCTCTGTTCTCTCGTCGGCGCTGCGACGGCCAAGTATCGACAGCCATATAGGCATACGCCGAGCGACTCCCTCTCGACCAAGCGATAAAAACTTTGCGCGCCCTTTTTTTCTATCGGGATGAGAGGGAAAGGACAACTGGGGACGAGAAATAGAGCGAGCGTGAAACGGTTGGAATAAGCGTGTGACGATCCGAAACTGCAATCGCGAGATAATGGTATCCTAGTTCGGAATTATATGGAGTTGATCGTTCACGATATTTGAAATCGTTTACTTTGTTCCGCAGGATTATATTGAAAATTCAGCTCTTCTCTATATTGAAAGTGAACTCTATATAAGATCGAAGCAATGATTAAATTAATTTCGTGTAAGACTATTGTAAACATGGATCGTCGATTGAGTGCACCTACATTTTATCATTTGGAGAAGTAGTCGTTGAGTCGAACTAACATAACGGTTAATCGTCTATATTATCAGCTGAAAACAGATATCTCCATGTTGCAAAAACGCTGAACCATATTTCTACTCGATATTCGAAGCCTTCGTACGTTTCGTATACAATGGAAGAAAAATTAAAAAAAAAACGTCCGAGAAGAAAATCTCGATACGATCCAATCTACACGCATGATACGGGTTCTCGGAGACAGATCCTCGTTGCGCAGCCTGAAAAAGAGCGACGTATCTATCAGCGTAGGTGTACGGGCTGGATTGTGTATATAAGGAATCGAGATAAAAGCGACCCACGGCCTTAACGACGCACATATACAATGTTTATAAGATGCGAGCGATCCCTTTATACATATAGGTGTCGCGGTGGTGGCAGCAGCCGTGGGAGTTGTTGATATTCCAAGAGCGGAGCTGGAACGGCGCGCTCATGAAATATCCGACGTATCCGTGTCTGATGCGAGTACCTATATCGAGCGCAGCCTCCGTGGCGGCACCCGAGTGTGTATGGGTGTGTGTCTCGAAGCTCTCGAGTGTGTCTTAACGGTCTTGCGAAACGGCGTCGATCAATGCTCGTCCGATTCGCCGACGCAACCGAAGAATCTCCGCTTCTTATTTCGTTTTCCGATAGGATAGATTCCTGTGTCTGCAGGTCACTCTTTCATTTCGATATGCCTGCACGTGCAAATATTTATAGAGAACACAGTGTCTCAAATTCGAGAAAGAAGACAAGACAGGCCGAGAGCACTGTAAACAGGCAGAAACGTAAAAAGTGCAGGGGATTCCCCCCCGCGGAAAAGTTTCGTCCGGTAAATCCAGTTGAAGGACGAAACGCTGCAAGGACAGCTGAGCTAGACTGTGTGTCTGGACCATGTGAGATGGGGCTGTAACAAGGAGCGCACGGGTCGTGTATACGGTATGATTATAGCTATAGGGAGGAGGGAGCGCACGCGGGGTTAGGTACACAAGCTCTTTTGGATTCAGCCAGGTCTTATTTGTCTTGGGGGAGATTAGGTCGTTGTACCGAGAGAAAGAGAGAGAGAGAGAGAGCTGCGGAGCGAGTCTGAGCGCTGCTGGCTGCTGCAGGGGGGATCAGAAGACGCGCGAGCGGTGAAGCCGACGTCTCGAGACTGCGAGACGACGATGAGGAGCAAGCAGCAGCGGCAGTAGCAGCAACGTCGGCCGAGAGTAGAAGAGCCTTTCTCTCGGAGGAGCTCTACAAGAGGCAGCCACCAGCAGCAGCCCAAGCAAGACGCAAGAGAGACGTTAGCTGCTACGTACATATAGTCTCAGCTCTTGTACACTACATATACTACACGAATGCTACGTACGTATAGAGCCCGAGTCCCCGAGATATGCGCAAAAGTCGTAAATATTTATCAAGATTGGCCCTCGGGGAGTGCGGCCACCCGCCGCCGCCGCCGCCGCCGCCGCCGCCATCAGCCCCGAGCTCTCAGCTCCTATACTGCTTTTTTTCCTCCTACTTCTTCTTCTTCTTCTTCGTCGCTCCTTTCTTTCTTGGCCCTTTTTTGCTGCACTATCTCTCGGCGTGGTGGCCTCGCTTTCTTTTAGCCGAAAGATGACCAGCTTGCGCGCGCGCGAGACAGAGGCTCGCCCGGATAGCAGAGCGGCCGAGCGACCGACGCGTAGAAAGACAAAGCTTTTGATAAGGAGACAAATAGTGAGAAAAGAAGAGAGAGGGAGAGAGAGAGAGAGAGAGAACAGACCCCGAGGGTTTTAAACGACCCCATTTCGCGAGGACGTCGACGTCGTCGTCGTCGTTATTCGAGGGATGAACTTCCCCTTCTTCTTCTGCTTCTTCTTCTTTTTCCTATTCCTCCTCTTCCTTCCCTATTTTTCGCTGAGACACTCGCCTGGGAAGTTTACAGAATTTCCCAGTGACGATGAGCCGAGAAAAAGATGGAGAGAGAGAGAGAGAAAGGTGCTACGAAAAAATTGTCCGCCGAAGTGGGAGATGCAAGCGATGATAGGCATATATATCTATCGGGGAAGGCAAGCGAGGAGGATCGCTGCACGTACAAGCGCCTACAGATATACATGGGCCACCGAGTATAAGTTGCGGCCTCTCCCGAGAGTCGAAGGTGAAATTGAATGAAATCTCTCCGCACTGCTGGTGCCGCTGCCGCTGCTCGGGGCTCGACTGCAGTGTTGTTCCATTTCCTCTCACCTCGCGCTCTCCTCGTGCGCACCTATATAGGCATCCCTTGTGCATGAGACCGATACGCCTCTGAAATAACAGCGACGCGCGTGTGAGCTCGCGACGAAGAGAGCGAGAGACTGAGAGAGTGAGAGACAGAGTGAAAGAGAGAAGGGGCTATGTAAACTTGTTTGGCCTATAGTAGTAGGCGAGCGACGACTGCGAAAACACACTCGGGAAACTAGATGTGTTTACGGGGAAATTAAAACTTTATTTTGCCGTATCAAGGCCCCCTGTATTCCTCGCGGTTCGCCCCGGCAAAGTTTTTAACGACGTTCCCACGAGCACGCGCGCGCCTCTACACCGCCACGCCGTTATACCTATACCCTATTGTCAGTCCCGCGTCCTTGTCTCGTTTAAAAGCCCTCGCGAATCAGGGGGAAATATTGAAGATGCCGTCACCGCGTCGTCGCTTCTAAACCGCGTATTGAGATCGAGATTTCGCTGATTCTGTTGAGATTTCATCTGCGAAGATGTATTAGAGCGACGCACTTTTATACGATGATCTTGTTATTTTGAAATGTTGACGTTTAGTTTGGGTAGATCAGTGCATAGTTTGGATGAGATGCTGCAAAACATTTGTACAATTTTATTTTTAGCTATAGTTTCTGCTTTTTATAGTTTGTGATATAAGAACACCAATGAAAAGTACATATATTGTAATATGCGGTCAGCTAATAGAATAGCAAGACAAGATCATGTAAAAGATATGACGTTATTTTATAGGCTTCGGTTTTCTCCATGTAAAAGCAATGGAAAGTACTACGAACACGCCACATTTAATTGTCTAGTTGAAAAGCCCATTTAGAAGTTTGTACATGAAGTTTGATGAATTTAACAAATGAATTGTATTGCTTAGGATCGAGTTTGCCATTGGCTGTGCTGCGAAAAGCAGAGTTTGAGTTGCATGAAGCGGCACGATTGAAAATTCGAAGGTAGCTGGTATAACACAATTAATTTTGAATTGCAATTTGAAAATTACAACTGAAAATTTACTACGATGATTATTAGCTATATATCTGTGTAAAAGAATTGGAAGATGTCCAAAAGACCAACAACTTATCTTATTTAACCTATGCAGGTACTGCAAGAGCTCGGGAACGCGAGTATCTGCCATTCCGTTTGAAAAATAAACGAGACTATCGTCGCAAGGATACTCGCGTGCAGACTCATCCTTAAACTACAATTTTATCCCTCGAGATTACAGGGCCAAGGCTTCTCAAAACGTCGGCGAATATTTCAAAAAGCACTATCCCACCAACGTCCATTTTTTTTACGTCCGCTTAGACCCATATAGCAGCAGCCATAGAGCCTCGGGACGAGCGGCGATGCCACCGGCCACTACTCCTTGCCCACGAATAATCCAACTCGTGCACGGGCAGCAGTGGACGTGTATATATACGACGCGCGGGGGCCGTCGAGTTGAGCTTCAGACTCGGGTCAGCTTCCCGAGATCTCATCCATTTTAAGTAACCTCGCTATCTCTCTCTCTTTCTCTCTTTCTCTCTGGTGGTCTCTTCTGGACGGCCGCGACGCTGACCGAAAGCTTTTCTAGATATTTATGTCTTGCTGCTCTTTCAAGGCACAGCTAAAGCTTTATATTGCTAAGATTTTTCAGCAACTCTTCGACCGTACTAATGTGTTTTGCGACTATGGCCAAAGTACAAGTATACAATTTCTTCTTTTTTTTTCAATTTTTTTTTCTTTTCTCTCTCTCTGTCTCTTTAAATTTTGTTGGTACGCTATCGGCGTTCGCAAAGTACTTATAATAGGTATCTCAAATAAACTCTGAATGAAAGTTTGTTTTACTTTGCCTTTTCTGCGATTCGTCTGCGCCGGGCAACTTCTGAATAAGCGATGGCTGATGACCTTTCGAGGCTATATTGAATTTCTGAATGAAAAAATATAAAGTGTATTTATAAACAAAAATTTTGTTAGCTGATTAAAGCTCAATTTCAAAACTGATTGGTAATTCGAGCTAACGCGCTAAATCAAATTTAAAAAGAAAAAAACTGGCTATACTAGAGGTTTTTCCGAAACTTGTACAGTATACGCTACATGCATCCATTTCTTTTAACTAGTATATCTCCGTGCCTGCCTGCATCCCACCGTTCTCTCTCTCTCTCTCTCTCTCTCTCCCTCTCCCTCTTTCTCTCTTCCTTATCTATTTCTCTTTTCGCGGATCCGTTGCTTCTTCTTGAGCCAACTCTCCCGAGATGGATATCTTTCTCTCTGTCTTTCTCGCGTGGAGAAACATATACGCGCGAGCGCTCGCGTATAGCCGCTTTGAGTGTATAAAGTCCGAGCTTTACCGCCGCTCTCGAGCTCCGGCTGCTGCCGCGCGCGCGCTTACCAAAGCAAAGGAGCGTATCGCGGTTATACGGCTATACATAGAGGCTCACGCGCCCGCGCGGAGTTTTAGATTTCGGATTTACTTTTGCCTCCTACTTGGGAAAGGAGCTTTGCCGCAATAAAAAATAGCTTCTCCCTCTCTCGAGACGATGATAACGTTTTCCAAGAGATGCGTGGTGTTTTGAGTCGTTAAGGCTTTACTGCCGCGGCAGCAGGCATTTTTTCCTTCACCGCATATATTGCGACCAGAGCAGCGGGTTACGTAAGTTTTTGCAGATGAGTCTTTGATATCGCGGAGTTAGGAACTCGCCGTTATATAAGAAAAGACAAAGTCGATATAGCAGCCATTGAGCGAAGGGATCGGACGGTCGGACGAGCTTAAAAAAGCAGCCAGAGCTATGCGGTCGATCCACTTGCCAAAGGAAGACGAAAGAGAGGGAGAAAGAGAGACTTATCTGGGCGAGCCGTGAGAGGAAGAAAGCGCAAAGGAAGGGGGACGTGGAATGGAGACACGATACGATGCGACTTTCACAATCTCCGCGGGAATTCCATCAGGGACATACATCACGCCGGCTCGAGGAGGCTCGAGGAGGCTCGGGGATCCCGAATTCAAAGCAGCTGCTACCCGGGCCATCTTCCAACCGTCGGGACGAATTAGCTCAAGACTAATGTGCGTCCGTCGAGGCAAACGATGTCTATGTATATATCTGTGTATATATATGAACCTCGAGAAAAATGAAACGATCCACCATTTTTTCCTTCGCTTTCTCTTGTCCCTCCCTCCCCTACCCCTTCTTATACACAGCCTTTTCTTCCCTTCCTCTCCTCTCTTATATCCATTCAGACTGCGCGCAATTTCTTAACGACCAAAGCTTTCATTGAGCTCTGCTAGAGCTGCTGCCTGACTGAATCGTCATCGATCACTTTCGATCAAAATAATATCGCGGTATCGCTTATTTCTCGGAAGATAGAGGCATAAGCACGTGCAGGAACAGAATAGCTGCTCGTGGCAATTATTAATGGGCCCGTGAGTCTTTTCGAGTATTCGTTTGATTGATATTGCTTGTATTAACGCGCGATCAATCGCATGAGTTTCGACTAGTTTGTTTCCTTTTCAGATTAGCCGATTGCTCGTGAACTGGATTTCGGATGGAATAACTGCACGGTTTGTATTGATGACTTTTCATTGATTTCGTATGTACCGTGTACCAATTAATATATAAGAAAATTAAAGTGTTTAGTGATAAATCAACATTGCGATTGCTAGTTGTGAATAAATACTTATTTATCGACGGCACTAGTTGCGTAGAAAACAATGAAATTTGATTTGGTCCAATAAAAGATACCAAACTCTTAATCCACACGCGACAACCAATCCCATTTTCAAAAACTGCACGAGCACCACGAAGCTGCAGCGTTAATTTAACATTTATCGCTCTATCTGCTCTGGAGCAGAAAACAAAAAGAGAGAGAGAGAGAGAGAGAGAGAGAGAGAGAGAAGAGAAAACAAGTTGGGTTTGCAGAGCGTCTCGAGAGCATCGGCGAGGCAAGCTTGGCTGCAAATACTCGGGGCATGGCCGGGACGAGAGAGAGAGAGAGAGGGAGAGACGGGCCTCGGTACGGAAATCACCGGGGAACCGGTGTGAATTACTCAGCGCTCTGGGTAACGCCGACAACCTCCCAAACTGCGCATCCGCTGTCTCGAGCTCTCCCCCGGGGTTGCCCTCCTCCCCTTCGCCCCTCAGACCCGCCAGGCCACCACCACCACTTGAGCAATAAAGAAGCCAAGTTGAGCCCACAGTCAATTTAGTCCCCGCGACTCTATCTCTCACTCTTTCTCTCTCCCTCCCTAGCCCCGCCGCCGGCTCTTTATGTGCAACAGCCGAAAGCTGTCGCGCCACCGCCGCCGCCATCGCTGCGCGATTAACGCAATAATTTTACGGAATTACCGGCCGGATTTCCTGTAATCCGTCATGCGCGCTCTGGGGTCGGCCGCAAATGCGCGATTAGCACTCGCGGCGCCGATTGTTGGTAGGCTTTGAGCTGTGCCAGGCCGCGACTAGTAGAGGGATATGTTGCCTATACCGGGAATTTGCAGGCGCTGCGCGATGCCGCCGCGGCCGCCGCAGCACTCGAATGATTTACTGAGTACGAGCCGTCGTTACGCAATCGTAAATTTAGTGCCGCTCTGCAGGAGTTTTAAAAAGGGCGATTAGGTGACAAAGGATGTGCCAGGTGGACGGAATGAAGCCAGTGATTGTGACTGCGGAAGAATCGCTCGATGAATTGAATCAGAACTATTAGCTGTTTATAGGTATTCTTGAAAAACACTCGCATCGCAGACGTCGTGCAGTTCACTTTAGGAATGCATCGTTAGTCTTTTTATAGTTCTAGTGCAATTATAGGGTGACCTTTGAGTAAGATAAAAAGTTGATGAGAATAGAGAGGTGATAAAAATAAACTGCATCGATGTTCAAGAGAATGTGTGAAAGTTTTACAGGAATACCACAAATTTAGTTAGGTATTTTGGTCAAGAACGATTTTCAAAGTCTGCACGCGTAGCGTAAGTGCTCAGCTTACAATTTTCAATCGGCGGTGCGGAAATTGCGGTGGCGCTAAAACGTAGTTCGTAATTTGGACATCAAAAGCTTTGCGCGCTTTAGTCAGTGACTAGCTTTGATGCAGTTCCAGTATTAAATAATTAACCACGGCTTTATATGATTACATTAAGCATACTTAATAGTCAATGAACTTTAACGTAGTTCCGTTAAATTATTTAATTATATAGTTCTCGAATTGAACTGACTTTGAAATCTTTTTATTCGATATTGCACGGTTTGGAGTGTCCTTGTAATTTTATATAACTGCAATAAGCTAATTTACGCAATTTTTTAACAATTCTTGTAGATTCAAACTGCAATGAAGTATTTAACATTTAAGCAAGTAGTGTCTTCAGTTTCGATAACAGAAGCCCAGCGTTCAGAACTAATTTGTGACCAGAACATTAATCGATTAAAAGTGAACCTTAACGATTTTTGTCGTAAAGCAAATATATTTACGCTGGCCGCTAGGGTCAAGCGCATAAATGGAGAGTAAAGCCGAGGTAAAGAGAAAGAATAAATAGGTAGGAAAAGAAAAAAAAAGAAAGTTCCACTTTTCGTTGGGTACACCTCCTTGGTCTCGTCCGCGGAATACACTAGTGTGCCAAGCCCACCGAAGAAAAAGCGGTCGAGAGTGAGAGGGCAACACTTGCGGCTCTCTCGTGCGAGTAAACCGTTAAGGGAAAATTGCGCACGGCCGACGCAAAATATAAATCGCGTGCAGCTGGCCGCTTGAGCCGAGCTACATATTGTAGGACGCGAGCGCGCGCCTACGTGAGCTGGATACATTTACGCGAGAAAATGCCGGCCGCTCTCGAATTTTCTCCAGGTTACGCTGTGCTGCAGCTTCGCGTATCTTCCCTCCTTTGGGATTCTCATCCCGATTCACCTTTCTCTCTCTCTCTCTCTCTCTCTGCTTTTGTGCCTTGGTTGGACCTCCAGTGGAAATGCCGTGCCGCTACTATACGGACTTTGCAGATTCGGCGCCGTTCGACTCTTTTATAAATCGATCGATCCCAGCTGTTTATTTCAAGTGCAAATCTTCGCTGCAGCAACGCGGGGGTGGCGATTCGAAGCACGAGCCAAAATTCGTTTTGCCCCTCGATTTATTGACGGCTGCTTCTCTCGCGCGTGCAGTGCAGTCTGTTCAACCCTACTTTGCCAGCTTTTTCGGTTTGGGTAAATAGCGAGAGGAGATGCAGCGCGGCGGCTGCCAATTTCGAAAAGCAAAACCGAGAAAGCGAAATCGCGGTTATGTAGAGTGTATAGTCACGATGATCGGAGCTGATGAATTGTGTTGCGCTTTTTAGAAAATTTGTCTGTTCAATTCTATCGAGTCATCGAATCAAGTGGTTGCTGTTTCTTTATTTCAAAATTTTTTACTTTACCATTTTAGTACTTTAAAAACTTTAATGCTTTACTGGATGTTTGTTTCTTTTTTTCTATCCAGGTGGTATCATGAGTCTAAATAATTAGTGTGCAGGTATATTCTACTTACTAATATAGCTTTGAAATTATTGGTGTAGTTAATGGGTTGGAGTTGCGGTTCGTGCGAGGACGAGTATATTTGCTCGTAAATGTATAAAAAGACAAATAGAGTATAATGCACAGCTGAGTGGGGTTTACGAGCAGTGACCTTATAATTATTTGCATTCTTCATATGCGAATGTCGAGACAATGTTCGCAAAGAATAGCTTTTGGTAAATTATAGTGTGGCTAGTGTGTTCAGTAGTAGTTTGGCATCGATTTACACGATCAGCAGCATCGGGAATTCAGGCTACGCAATCTTGGCTCTTCTAAAATTCATGAAATGATACCACACCACGATTCACACGCCCTCGCCAGCTACACTAGACGATAGTTGCCCAACTGCTGTAAAGCTCGTGAATTATAATTTATTATCAACGTCAAATAGACTGTATGGAATTTTTCGTAATTTATTAAGTTATCAGTAGGCGAGGAAACATTTTTTGGAAATTTTTTCCTTAAATCACTTTATAACAGCTTGAAAAAGTTTTAATTACGGGATAGAAATCCACATATGTAGGATAATAAACGCAAAATACGTTGCCCCGCACGCGTAACCGTAAAACCTTTAAAAACGTCACTTAACGACGTAATTATTCTAGCTCGGGCCATTTACGTAAAGCGTTAAAAACATAAATTAAAAAAAATGCCGTCAACGTTTACAAATTTCGAAATTTTCAAAGCTTTTTCCGCTGTTTTTTGTTTTTTTTTAACTCTTTCGACATTTTATGGGATCAATTTTTTTAATTTATGTTTTATGTCACTTTTACGAATATCCAGGTAAAAAAGCTGCAAAAAAGTCGTCAGGTTGTCGTCGCCAAAAATTTTTATCATCACGCGACGACATTGTAATGCTAAAGACAAAACTTCATTTTATTCTTTTTCTAAAACTTTACATTTTTCCTTATTTAGAAATTGTTACATTAATAATAATCAATATTCGTGTCATTCATCATTTAAAATGTGAAGCAGCGGAAATTCGTTAGGCCTAAAAAACTTAATAAAAGCTTTAAATGCATTATTAGCTTCGTGTATACGTATAATAAACGCGAGCAAAAGGAATACTTCTATACATATATTTATAAAATTTTCCGATAACGTTCATAAATCCTATAGTTTTTCTGTGCGAAGTTTTCCTTGCTTGTTTCTCATTAATGAGGAAGGCCGGTTGTTCAAGTCGGTAGCTAATATTTTTATCAGCATACATTTAATTAGAACATCGAATATGTTTATATAACTCCAGAGCTTATAGATCAAAGATGTTCAGAGATTGAGATAATGCAGTGAATACAAATGATGAAATCTGAAAAAGTTTATTATTTTTAAGCTTTGCATTATTTAAGACCTTCGATTTTTCTGATAACGTACACTTCTGTTCCGTCACGTACAGATATTATTATGTAAGTATTGATTTATAGTTTATAATATTATATACTTTCAAGTCAAATAAATTTATAAAATCGGAATTATAGCTCCAAGGGCTTGAAATATGCCGATATACAGCAATAGCTTACTCAGACGCTCACAATCGTACAATAAAAGTCACGCATATAATTATTCGGAGACAATCTTTCACTGTCTTCCCGTTTGGATTCTGGCTAGTGGAAAGAGCAATTGATTCGCCGCCTAATAGTCAGACACGGCAGCAGCAAGCTCGCGCATATAGAAAGGAAATTTAGCTTTCAAGAGGAGGAACGTCGTTCGAGTCCTCGTGCGGAAAGAACAATAGAGCCCAGCCGAGAGGGCGAACCACCTCCAACTTAGCTAATACATTATAATACTCGCGCTCCTCTCGCGACCCATAATACACATATGCAAGACAGGTACGCGTGTACTTATATATATATATGGTGGAGTAATTCATCCTTTTCGCGCTCGCATATGGACGCGGGACTCTCGCGTGAATAATTTACTCGTTGAACGTCCGAGAGAAATTAATTGATAGCACGTTGGGACGGCGTATATATAGTATCTAGGTAAATCGCGCGCGCGTGCAGTTGCCGACGAGCTATGTACGAAATCGCTCTTTTTTCGCGCGCTCTCTGATTATTGCGTCCGAGACAAATCGCACCGTACGCGTACGTTTTATACCCATAAAACGTTGTTCTGGCCTATGCTCTCGGACGAATGCATGGCGGATGTGTGACAGTTGAAGCGTTTGAAAGCAATTGGGGCACGAATGATAAATAAATAGGTATAGCTCTGCGTGTCGAGCTGCAATTGGGCTATACCTATTTTGAAGGCTGATTCAATAAAAATTGACTTATTTGCAGCTTGGTTTTAAAGTTCATCTCAATTTAATTAACGCTTCGATATAACGAAACAAAGTTATCCGTACAAGGGTTTGATCTCAAAGTTACGTAAATTCACACGTCTACATATCATGTATGTATACTCTGTATTTGATGGATCGCTATTGTTCGACTGCGACCAGTTGACACCCAGTTCTCTCTCTCTCTCTCTCTCTCTCT
>UELV01080161.1:0-25116 GCA_900490015.1 Megastigmus stigmatizans | reverse complement strand
GAGAGAGAGAGAGAGAAAGTGAGAGAGGGAGACGAGGTAGGGGGCATACACGTGTGGCGCTGGCTGCTGGACCAACGTATAGTTGGGGAAAAAACGCTTCCGTAGGATCGGCGCTCGTTCCACAACCACCGCTGAACAGCTTTCCCGCCGTGGCCGCGCGGCTTTCTCGAGGTCATAAATACCAACACCACAGGGGGGAGAAAAGGGAAAAAGGGAGAAAGACAGAGAGAGAGAGAGAGAGAGAGAGAGAGAGAGAGTGCGAGAGGCCACAGCCAGAGAACTGGAGCAGTCTGCGCACCTTCTGTGTGTGTGTTGGATCGTGAGCTGGTGTGAGCGCAGGCGCGAGCCATGTGGCGGTACCACGAGTGAAAAAGAGACAGCGTCTTATCGAGTGATGAACAGAGCGCCACCGGAGAGCGCCGGAGCGAGAGAGAGAGAGAGAGAGAGAGAGAATGAGAGGAAGCAAAAAGAAGCAAGAGGGACAGATTCTGCGGCTTATTCCTTTTTTCAATCCGCCTCTCTGGCTCGTGCTTTTTGCCACCGGCGCCGCCGAGTAAAAAATTGAGTTTTCGTTATATATATAAGTTGCGCAAAAGCCCAACGATGGCCCGAGAAATGCGCTACTCCTTCGTTCTCTGCACTGCTGCTAGCATCTATCCTCTTTTTTTCCCCTCCCGCAATTTTGATTTAGCCGGGCCGAGGTGGCGCGGCGGTTAAAGAGATTACTCTGAAAAAAGCCGCGATTGAACCATCGAGAATTTAACTAGGTCGCCGCGATCAGCTGACTGTGCAGCTACTCCCGTCTTTCGCATTCGCGCTCTCGTTGCCACGATCGAGGCATTATGCGCGCAGCCATATAAGGTGGGAGAGTGGAGTGCGGCCCTCGAGCGCGGCAATAACTATCCGTTTTTGTACAAACGAAAATGACTGGCAGCACGTAGCTGAAAGGTTTTTAATTAAAAAGTCGAATTTTATATGGAGGTTTCGCGAGGTGCAGCGTAGCCCACGGGGATATAATAATCACTCGGGTCTCGTCAGCTGTCCACTCGCAACGAGAATCGCACGAAATTCTATTATAACGCGAACGAGAACGACGAAGTGGATAGATGGAGCAAGCGATGCAGCAGCGAAATATTATTTGGTGCGCTTCCGATATAGACCCGCGCACAGCGGTGATAGAGCGAGAGCGACTTTTGTCGCGGGGATATACTGCACACTGCAGATTCGCGCAGTATAGCGCTACGTATATTTGCGAATAAAAGGAAAGGCTGATAGAGAGATAGAGATAGAGAGAGCGAGAGCGGGAACACAAAGTCGGGCAAATGCGAATTCAGTTGGATTTTTATAGCACGCACAAGTCAGGCCTCTTTCTCGTTTCCGCCCAAGCTCGCAAGGAAATGAAAGTCCCGAGGCTTGATGGGGAGGAGCCGCTCTCGCTACTTCGCTACTTCGGCTTCCTCTTCTCCACACGCTCCCTACCCCACCTCTTTCGCCCTCCTCCTTCCCTCCACCGAGTCCCGCACAGAGCTGCGGAAGCTCCGCGAGCCCGTGCCAGCAGCTGCCTATACAGAGGCTCGCACACCCACGCACACAGCGTCGCGCACACGGAGTCGCAGGTATATTCTGTTTCTCCTATTGCCGTCGATCCGCTGAAAAATTTCTTTTTCCTGACTCTGCCGACTCGCGCCGCCGTTGTCGCCGTCACTACCGTCTCTATCCTCAAGGAGATTGAGCCAATGCATAGTCAGACGTCGAGGTTATCCCATAACGTCGGATCAGCAGCAGGAACAGCAGCAGCAGCAGTAGCAGCGGAGAGAAACAAAGCGGATCACGTACAGCCTATGCACAGATGCCTGCAAACGGTATTTTATCACGAACTCTTCCATTGCTATAGGCGTGTATCTTGATCCCGCGCGCGGCAGCGGCAGCTCCTCTGCCTCGATTCCTTATATATCGGCTCCGTCGCTTCTTTCTTCCGGAGTATGCTCCTTTTTAATGAATATACGCTTCTATATCTTTTGCGAGAGAGAGGGAAAGTACGCAACTTGCGCTCAACCTATAGCTGCGAATTTCGCGCCGACTCTATGTATATATATATATATGTATACGCGACTCTGTGCATGCAGGCGTTCTCGAGGAAATATTTTCTTCTCGTGGAACTGGTGCAGGCGCGTATTCGCGCACGATTTAACAATCGAAGCTACTGCTCGGCTTGCGGAAATACCTACCATTTTCCTACACTGCGCAGCTCGCGAAATAAGTGCATACTTAAGCTTCTCTCTCCTCGTCTGCTTTTTCGCTTCTTTCTCTATTATTAGTCGAAAAAAAAGTTGCCTGTGCAGCACGCGGAGTAGGTTCGCGCTTCGGGTTCGATTTTCACGGGGAAAAAAGTGAAGAGTTGATTCGGTACTTGTTATAAGCGCTAAAAATACGCTGCGCGCGGATGGAAAACAGTCAAACAGGTGAAAGTTTACTTTTAATACTTTTGTTGAAAATACGTGGAAAAGAAAACTCACCAATGCATACAATTGTTCCAACAGCGTGAAACTCGTCTGCACAGAAGGTATATAGATCGATGCTTGCGCAGCATAAAAGTATAGGGTTGTAACGGTACGGCAATGTCGAGGAACAATAATGTCGAGCAGTAACTTACTTCCTAAGTAGTGCAATTCCACGATATTCAAGGCTCGACACTGCACTTGCATTATTACGTTAAGAGTTAGTTAGGTGCGGCGGCGCGATACTATACGAGTAGCGTCGGTGGGCGAAAAATTCCCGGAACAGTTTCAAGTCCCAAATATCCTCGTGACGAAACTGCTGCAGCCATAGCGCGCCAAAACTATAACTGCATCAGAAATGTTCCCAGCCGCCGCTGCGCGTTAATTAAAAGACGGCAAGCCCTAGTCGAGGAAATCCAATGGACAGGTCGGAAGATAATGTTGATTCGCTGCGTGTTGTCTGGCGTTGATAAAATATAAAAAGAGGCTAATGCCAAAATCCAAGTGGCGGCGCGCCGGTGCAGCCGAGCTGCGGGGCGAACGGGGATATATGTATGCAAAACTTGAGCGCGGCGCAGCTCGCAGCGTAACTAGTTTGGAAGTTATGGCGCTACAAAATTGCATCATGCAAGCATGCGAGTACACAATCGCGCGCGCGCACGCCCGCGAGACCGAGAGAGCTGCGGCTGCTGCTACTATACGCAGCCTTGCAGCCGCACTGCTCAAAATACCTGCTGCACAATCAGCATTTAATATTCTCGAAAATCTATTTTAAATCCAAATTTGCAGCTGTTTGCGCTTCCGCGTTATTAAACAATGCGCGTCTGCTTGGTTTGTCGAGCCCAGGAGGAGCCCCGCGAAAGCCTGTAACAGCCGAAATAACGAGTAGCCCGCCGGCCGCATCGGCGCGCACCACCAACGCGCCCGAATTTTCCTTTGCCGCCTTTTTTCCTCTTTCTCTCTCTCTCTCTCTCTCTCTCTCTTTCTCTCCAGCCAGATATACGCGGCAGCAGCGACGGCGGCATTAAAGTGGAGCGCGCGTTTCTGCTCCCAAACAAAAGCTCGCGCGAAATAAAAGAAAGCTTTACTAGGTGGAAAGAGTCAGTGAGGGAGAGAGAGAGAGAGACAAAGAGAGAGAGAGAGAGGTGGTGAGTGGCGGAGAGTGGCGGTTGGAAAAAAAATGTCATTGCGCGAGCTCTGCGAACCACGCGATTAACTTTTATATATATCGCTTTATACCGAGTGCGGACCAAAAAAATGCGGCTCGTTTGTAAATTTAGTAATTTCAACTCAAAAAACTGCGGGTTTATTCACGTTTTTTATGAATAAAACCATTGCCAATCGGTGTATAATTTTTCCTCGATTTAAGGAGATCAAAGCTAAATTGCGAAATTCATAATATTTATAGAGCAATGAATTATTGAAAAAATTTGTTTTGCCTAACGGGCCGAAAATACCACTTTCTTTCCTGGCGTCTGTTCGAGGATGTTGTATTTTCATAAAAACTAGTATATGCTACTCTGCTACTAATTTTTTTCCTACCTACTTAACAAAACATAAATCACATTTCTTTTATAAACTGATATACAAATAATCAATTATTTCTATAAATTTATCTATCTTTAAAATATTAAATACTGAAAATTAAGGATTATTCACATCAAATTTATTTTTATATAAACGGAATTCTATTTTGAAACATTTACTTACTAATTAAAAATCATACGAAGAAAACACGTTTTTTAAAAACAATTTTTACATGTATTTTAGTATGAACGACAAAATAACATAGTATTTACTCAGATTACATTCCTCTCAATTAATAAATTATACATAAAATAAAATCAGCAAATTATAAAAATTAATGGTGTTATGAAACCAAAACTAAGTATATGAGCCAATTAAATGGTAAGTTTAAAAAATCTATTATAAATATTCATATTAGATTGATACGATTATCGGTGCTTTTATGAACAATTATTTGCTGTATTCATATGTGCAACTACCGAATCGCGGCAGTGAATAATATATTTTTTGACCAAATTTTACCAAAAAACGAATAGACCGCGCCCGCAGTTTTTTGAGCTGGAATTACTGAATGTACAAACCAGCCGCGCTGTTTTTTGGTTGTATTCATTATAGCGATACATGAAAGTTAATCGCGTAGTTCGCGGAGCTCATTGCGCGCGCCGCGCAACGAGTGCGGAAAGATAGTAATCAAAGAGCCGCGGGTTAAAAAGAGAGGAAAGAGGACTGCAGCAGCAGCAGCAGCAGCATAATGCCGCGGGCGGCGCAATTATTCGAAGTAGCGGCTCGAAACCGCAAAAGAGATTGGCATGACGATCCGCGCGGGCTTAGCACGGCGGCCCAGTGTCATGACATATTGATCGTGAGAGAGAGAGCAACACAACTGGCCTCAGCTCTCTGCGCTGCTGCTACTACCTCCCTCTATTTGTCTCTGTCCCCCCGCCCGACTTGCGCTGTGCAGTCTGCAGGCGGCCTATTGCAGCTAGCCGCCTATATGTGCAGTATAGCTGTGTGCTCGCTCGACCGCGATTAACGCGCTGGCGCAACTGCTATTATGCCGGCCCGTGTTTCGTCGGTTGTATCGCGATTATCGCGCGGCTCGTTCAAGTGGTAAAGGAAGCCCCTCGGAGCTCCGCTCATGAGAAAAGGACGCCTGTATGCAGCCCCATTGTTGTATAGCGGCGGCGGCAGCGGCAGCGGCGGTGGCTACCTGCGCCCGGCAGACTAATTGCACGACGGGCCTACCTAGCGCTTCCTGACTCGCCTCGGCGCTGCGCCAAACTTCCAAGGCGCAGCTCCAAAACTATATCATCTGCTTGTTAGTTCGTTCGAGCAGGCCCGCGCGAGTAGCCTAGGACCAGGACAAGCCCAAGTAATTAGATTTTGAGCTAGTCGCTCCGCTGCCGTTGCCGCTGCCGTTGCCGCTGCCCTCGCCCTTCGACCTTCTCGTTTATTTTCGCTTTTTCCGACGAGACCTATTGAGATTGCTGATGAAAATTAATGCATTTTTCCGCACGATTGTTTACACGTGAATAAACAAAACGCTCGACACGCCTGGCTTATATAGGCTGGTAATTTTGTGTGGCGAAACGTCAAATTAGTGAACGGGGCGCAGGAAAAAGCGTGGCTGTATTAATGAATCGCATAGTACCGGCATCGCTCACCGACCCACCACCAGTCTACTATGAGCACTCAAAACTGTTTTGAAATTTGTGTAATTTATTTTGATTTATATTTTGATTTTCTAGCAGCGACTAATAACTTATTAATTATAAATGAAAAGTAAACCGCTCTCTAAAAACAAAGTAAGGAAAACGATTAGATTTATTAGACATCGATGTCTGACTGTACTCGGAACTCTTCTACTAATTTTCTATGTCTATATAGATATACTACCCATGTTCATTTTTTATTTTTATTCAGTTTCCCTAGGGTTTATAGGGCCAACTTTTTTTGGAATAAGTCGCTATGATGTCCGTTTTGAGGCCGCAATGCATATTGGCATCCTCCTATGACTCTATAATAAAGATAAATTTTTTTTTGCCGAGTCACGATTATTAATCTTTTAGAATTATATAGATAGATAAATGGACGGATTGAGGATAAATTAGGGTAAAAAATCTATAAATCAGTTTCTCCGTTGAAAACTAGAATTGTAGTAGATGCAGATAACGTTACTACTTTGTGGTAAGTTATGTGTAGATATATGTCAAGTAAAAAATCTATGGATATCTATAACTTTTACACTCTCAAGTATTTTTAAGAAAAACAAAATATTCCTATACATTTTGATTTTCTTAAAATAACCTGTATTAACAATTCATTATTTTTCTTTCAAATCAGTACCCTATTAACATAAATATTCCATAAACAAGTAATTACTTGTTACACAGAGAAAAATATAGGGAAGAATCTACGTTTTATAAGACGGGAATACAATGTTTGGGGGTAATAAATTAAAACTCTATAAAAGAAACTCCGTTTTTAAAAAGTAAATACCGTCACTGCACCAATTTTCGTACAGTTAAACAGACAATGGGTACCAGTTTTTAAACACTTTTATTCTTTCAAAAACATATTTTATTTATATTTTCCATACTTACATCCTAATTCAGTCATATAATATTACTGCTTCTTCAGAAATCGATTTTGACGGTCATAAAACGAGTAAATATAAAACTACTTAAAAAGTATTCAAAAGTGGGACACCAGTCGAAAGCCGGTACTCTGACGGTATTCTGATTTTTAGTAAATTGTAATTTCCTACCCCCAAACATTATAATTTTGTATTTCAAAAAACGTAGATTCTATTTATTTATATCCATGAATAAAAAAATTAGTTATATAAATATTATGATTCGAATAAAATCTGTAATTAAATAAATAACGAGTGCAATCAAACCATTTATTGTTTTTTTAAAATAAAAAAAATGTTAAAGAACTTATTAAAGTATTTTTTCAGAAAACTATATTTTATGAGCTAATTAATATGTTTTTGAGCTCAATTATTTGTTAGTATTACAAACTGAACTTATATCGTAAAATTGGAAAAACTGAAAAAATTAGAAAATAGTGCAGTAGACGACGCAATATTTGATGGAGAGTTTTCTTTTTTCAAAGAGTGCAAAACAGGACTGTTGCGCTTCCAATGTAATGAAATAAAGCACGCTTGAAAGAACAATGGCAATAACTGCGCTTCCGCATATACCGTGAGGTCAGGCATGAACCTGAGTTTTTTCGAATAATAAAACAGCAAGCTGCTAAACAATTTGCTTCCTTTATTAAATGAGTCCTAAAATTGCTCATGTGTTAATGCTTTAAACCATTTTATTCAATAAAATATTGTTTTTTGATGCATATTTTGTACGAAAGACGAGTATTACTTGGTAGAAAATTCATATACGAAGTATTATTCATTTAATATTGAACATTTTTCAAAATTTTGATCTCAATTTAGATCGAGGATAAATAATTGTAATTGATAGTAAAATAAATTACAAGCAATATATTTAGCGTTGGTGGCAGAAAATTAAATACCTGATATGTAGAGTTAATAATTGAAAATAGCTAGTTGTTTTATTGCAAAAGTAATTATAATTATAATATTAATTGAGTTAATTAATAGTAAACATAATTCTCCAAAAAATCAGTAGTTTTTGAGGTCCAAAAGTGGTCGAAAATTGTTTTAATAAAAAAATAGTCTGTCGAGTCACACCTTCCGTACATGATTTTTTTCGTTCTACATGCGATATAGTATACGGAAAATCTATATTTTCTAGATAGATCAGAAAATTTTGTATTCTCTATTTTAAGATACTGTATATTTTCTATATACTATATCACATGCAGAACGAGGAGAATCAAGTACCGAAGGTGTACCTCGACAACAATCCAGAAATGCTCATGCAGTAAATTAACGATCGATACATATAATATTTATGACGAAACAAAAATAATTATATTATTATCAGCGTAAAGATGAAATTTATGTTTTGAAATATACACACACTTTATAATGTAATAGATAATACAGCTTGTAATTTATTCAATATTAGTTTAAAGGGACTAGTCGCCGTTGAATGTCAATTACGTTTACGAAAATTTAAAAAAAAAAATTTTCTTACTATTGCACAATACTTTTAGACGTATTTCGAGATCTGCTTAACTTAATTATACCAATTTAATTATTGACACATTTACATTCCAGTATATTGTTCCAAAATATTCTACCGCATAATTCAAAACCCAAATCTTCAGGTATTTGTATGAACTTTTTTCTTAAAATAAAAATATTTTAATTCCCTGCAAAGTGAAATGGGGATGTGCTATGAGATTCATTTTTCGAAAAAACTCTTTGTCACCATCTCGGTAACAATCTAAACATTAATGTGGTTCAAGTTTTATGAAATTCCATCCGCAATTCACAGAGATTTTCGATGCCGAAAATTTAGTTCGAAATTCACATCGATTTTTTCTCTCAAATTTCTGACAACAAATATCTATACGAATTGTAAATGGAATTTCATGTAACTGGAACCACAGAATGTTTACATCATTACCGAGATAGTGACAAAGAGTTTTTTCCAAAAATTAATCTCTATCTTTATACATTTCGTTAAATACAAGAATTGGTAAGGTAGAAATCTATCTTATTATAGCACATCCTCAAGAAAATTTAAAAAAAAAGTTTCAACCAAAATATTAAAGAAAAAGTATAGAAAAAATAATGAAATTGAATAAAAATTAAAATATAAGTTTTTTCAAAATTTCATTTAGTTGTATTTGTAGGGAATAAAAATACCTTCAATTTAAAAAAATCATCCAAATCTATCAAGATTTGACTTTAAAGCAAGTATCTATTAAGAATTGATTAGATATAATTAAGTTTGGCAGGTCTCAAAATACTGCTAAGAGTATTGTTTGTTAGTAAGAAAAATATGCCTTTTAAAACATTTGTTAAAGGTAAATTGATATTATTGAATTTAATATGTTTTTTGACAGGTTCAACACCGAATTTACCTCTTAACAGATATATCCCGTAATGCTCGAACCGTTTACTGCACCACATTACATGCATACTCTCTGTACATTCACATGAACACCTACTTTAAATCTCACGATTTTACTCCGCAATAAAACTGTCAATAAACTTGGTGTTTTGCTTTTACTCGCTGGCATTAACCTTACGTATGTTCTTTTTAACTTTCTCTTTGGCTGTTTGCGACAAATGCTCATTGATAACCCATACAACTTTGATATCGCTTATATCAAGAGGCGCGACGCAGTGTCCCCGATGGGAAGTATAAGTACCACTTTGTCAATATTACAGCAGCAGATCAGTTATAAAGAGGTTATATTTCGCGCTCCCCGTCGTCCAGTATGATCGCGTTGAGTTACGCGGACATTCAAAAATGTGCGAGGCTCAAGGCATAAAGCATGTAGGGCTGCGGGTCTATGACAGGAACGCGAATAATTCCAGATTAGAAATGGACGTGAATAACGGACTGGGTATGGGCGGGCGTGAGAGTATCGGTGGAAATCGCGCGTGCGTCCGTCTGCGTATGCGTCAGGAAATTACGAGCGGCTCGAAAATGCTTCGCGGATCGCGGATCATGGCTCGCGCTACGAGTACCATAGACTGCGTGCCTCGTCGAGCTTGGATCCCAGCTATAGACGGTTAATTCAATCAGCCAGTGCTTGTGAGCTCTAACGATGCGTTGTTATAAATACCAGATATTCTAAGCCTCCACTGCCGCCGCCGCTGCTACTGCTTTGTGTTTACCTATACAAATATGCATTTGCGCGCTCGCTTTTATTTGTGATTTCATTAGCCCTGGTCGTCTGTTAGATTATGACTGTTTGTACACATAGACAAATAATTTGTGTCCACTATAAATGGCTCTGCGTGATTTACGTTTGACTTTTATTACTTGCCGATATGAAATGCGACTGAATTTCATAAAGCTATTGAATTACCAAATAATTACAATCATTTTTTTCTCCTATATTGTACTTCTGCATTTTAATTTAATACTAGTGATAATTTCTCGTACGCTTGATATACTTTAGAGATACTACTATTAACATTATAAATATGATATTATAAAAACATATACATGAGTTTGAAGAATGGCTAAGTCTTTGAAGCGTTTTTAAATAGAAATTTAAATTTTGTTTTGTTTGTGTATGTATGTGTGTAACTCAAATATTTCTGAAAATTCTAGATCGATTATCATCTTCTAATGCTCATTTACTTTGTTTTATTAGCTGAAAAATAATTATTTTGATTTAAACTATTAACTTTTGTTTTATGATGATAAATAGATAATTGCTATTCACTTCTTTTAAATTTTACGTACGTTACTGTTAAGATATTTTAATTATGAAAGATGCATGAAAAAGGTCGTTAAATTACCGGCATTTCTTGGAAAATAATTACATAAGTCCACAAAAAGGGTCTCTGACCTCGGAACAAGACACATGTTTTCGAACGTATTTTTAGGTGCTGATTTGTGTCAGTCCCAGTTCAATTTCAGTCAGTTCCGGTTCTATTCCGGCCAGTTACGGATCAATTCGAGTAAGCTCCAGTTCAATTCCAGTCGGTTCAGTTACGATTTTTTTTCTGTCAGTTCGGTTTCAATTCTGGCCAGTTCCGGTACAATTCCAGTAACTTCTGGTTTAATTCGGATCGGTTTGAGAAGTTAAGCAGAGGTGAATTACAGGTTAGTTAAGGGTAAAAATATGTCAGTTAGGGTTAGGTGTAAGTTACTCGGGGTAAAGTAGAAAAGAATAAGAAATGTCCAAAGGATAGTTTAGAGGATATCTAAGGGTAAATAGGCAGATTTGAGGAATTAAGCAGGGATGAGTTAGGGTTGGCTTGATGTTCACTAAGGAAATAAGTGGAGGCCAATATGGGGCGGTTTTACGCACATATAAAAAAAGATTCTATACGTAAGTACGGAGACCGGAGATCAGATTTGGAATATTAATTATATAGAGGAAGAGGATATACTACTATGTCTATAACTAGATGGTATAATAATTCTATCATTTTTACCTGAAAATTTCACAATAGACTATTTTTTAATTCAGATCAGGGAAATAGTTCATCGATTCGTAATTAACAAAGCTCACTTTTTCAAGTATAAATTATTGTAGTTTATATTCCCTATTTATAGTATATTTATAGTTTACATTGCCCATTTGTGTTTCCAAATGCAACGAATTGCTCCTTATTTCAATTAACCAAAATCAATATTTTTTTTTCACAATATAGGAACCTTGAAACGCGAAAATGTAATGTTAATTCAAAATTTTGGTATTGCTAGTTTGAATTACAAACGTTAGATTTTTATTTGCTTTGAAATAGGTACTAAGCCATCAAATCAAAAGGTAATTAACAGAAAACGTCGATAACCTGCATAGCCTATCATTTACGGTAACGAGTAGCAATAATTTCAACGAAATTTCCATGTAACTTGTTATACGATAGTAATGCCTAATGCATGCAGTTATTTAAACAATTTTTAATGCAAATGAAATTGCAGTGCGCTATCTGATGTGTGTTTGCTGCATTATTGATAGGTTTTTGGACAGTTTTACTAGATAGGTAGGTAGTGCTGAAAATGTATTTCAATTAGCATGTATAATAGAAATCTGATTTGATTTTCCGGCACGAGATTTTGAAAAGCACGCTAAATATCGATCTATAATTGATAGGTTTTATTCATTGCACACACTGGCTGACCCTGCCAGAATTAATCACAAACTATAATATATACCAAAAGCAATAACTATTAATATTAATGCTGTTATAAATAATAAAACGTTTTGAAATGTGATTATTCCTATTACCGAATGGTAAAGGAATAAAATGAATGTGAACTACGTAAACATGCACCTGTTTCTCGAAAGTGTTTGTTATATAATTTATTTATAATTCTGATTATTTTAAATAAATTCTTGTATACATATTTATATTATTATACAAGTATCTAAGCTAAAGATTTGCAGCTATGGCTATAAAATCCGTCCTCGCATATAAAATAAACGACGAGAAATTTTCAGTTGAAGAAATACGCGCAGGCCCATTCAAAATGGAAAACCAGCGTCCTGACAAATTGTTAAGTACAAAATTTTTGTAAAAATCTAAGAGAGAGACAGAGAGAGAGAGAGAAAGGGAGTTAAGCTTTCTCGAAGCTTACTCGAGCGAGTTTAATCGAGCTTCGAGACTCGGTGGCAACGAGGAAAAATCAGCATTCACGAGCCTACTCCAATAGGCTTTAACTCTTATGAAATCCTATTTAGCCTCGGCAGAACTTGACAGGTTCGAGATTCCGTGTGGTTTTGTTCAACATTCATGTTTGCTTCACTTTTTCCATTTCTGCTCCCGGGAAATATTATGAGAGGGTACTTTTGAATTCTTGAAGGGAAGTCTTCTTATTGGCGAAATATGGATTTTCATATTACCGATGGCTTACAAGTGCAGGTTATAACTTCAGGAACAGAAATATAATGCTTCTCTTTAATAACTCGGATTGCCTACCTATACGATCATATGCCCTGCACTTATAACGTTCCTATTTTACATCACCAAAACGAACATTAAAAATAAAATGTATGCGCGAGTAAGAGGAAATTCATTTCATGGCTTGTCATCGCACAATGTATGCGAATTCTCACCCGAAGTTCAAGCAGTAGTGGAGATAGTCCATCAATTTAAGTACGCGTATAAAACAACATCATCAATCAGTTCATGCATGCGGGTTGCATATTGAGCTTTGGAAGCTATTCTTTACCTAAATTTGAATAAATTAATGTTAATAATGTTGACCTTTACCACGTGCGATTGACCCAATTAGTAAAGCTAGTAGTAAAGATTGCTTATAGCGAAAGAAAACAAACGGAAGAAAGTTCTTTCCTCCGCGCCTATACCACAAGAGCGATGCTCGCGCGTATTGAAATAATACTTAGAGCTCGATTACGCGCCAAAGCATTCTTCTCCGCGAGCAACTTGGAATCAATAAGCTTCTGGCAGCGGTATACAGAGTCCGATAGCTCGCATCCATTTCGCTTAGCAAAATCAGTTTGTAAAAAAGACTGAGAAAAATGCGTATAGCTCTCAATCAATAGAAAATAGAAACTCTCCTGCGCCATTCACTCTCCATCCATCGATCCGTTGTATATCTCGGGCACTCGTATAACAACGCCCGCGCGCCGCCGCCGCCGCCACAGCGCAAAAGAAACGTCGTCGTATAGCGAGTGTATGAAAAGAATATATGGACTCACAAAGCTGTAGCAAATGAGTTTAGGGAGCTTCTTCTTATTCAAAATGAATCCAATTTTTCAAAGCTCGGCGCTGGGGGGCCAAGCGAGCTCAGTAGAGAGCTGGTGGGCTACATAAAGGGGGAGATTCATCACATTGGCGCGTCAGCATCCGCCTGCTGCTGCTAGAGGAGGTAAAAAATCGAGGCGCGCACCCGAGGAGAATCGAAATCTTGTGCGGCTCTCCTTCGGCGGAGTTAAATATCGTCGGCGCGCAACACGCGGGGCCGGCAGCAACAGCAGCAACAGCAGCAACAGCAGCAACAGCAGCGAGAGCTACAGCAGCGCCGCCGCCAACCTGCCGAGTCTCGTAGAGCCTCGCAGAGTCATAAATTATACGCGCTTGCGTGACAGGTGCGTAGGGGAGGCGGGCGGGCTGGAGGTAGGGTGCGTATAGCTTCGCCGCCGCCGCCGCCGCCGCCGCTGCGCCAGCCGTCCTCATGGGACACGCGCCCGTTTTTGTGTGTCGTGTGCGCGCGGTGGAGTAGTAGAGCCGAGAGGGCCGAGAGAGCCGGGACGCACGTCGATATATTTGCCTGTCTCGCTTTTAACTGTGAAATAGATAGCTACGCGCGCCGCAATATTTCCCAAAAAATAACTTGGATCGGGCTTGCCCATTTCTTCTGCCTTATTTTCTCTGTCTTTCTTTCTCTCTCTCCCTCTCTTTTTCTCTTATATCGGAGCTCCACTCCTTCATACAGTCAAGTGCGTGACGTTTATCTCCACCTCGGAATAAAAACTCCTGTCTGACTGTTTTCTTTCTTTCTTTCGACGTACGTTCTCCATTCAATATGGACGAGCTGCGCGCGCTACGACAGCTTCTACTCTTTCTGGAGGAATTCGCTTCATATTTAACGAGTTGCAGTAACTATTTTAATAGCTTATCGTCGTCTTGGAGTGAGGGACTGATAAAACTCAACGAATGCCACTGATAGGCGCATGCAACGGATTAATATTTCCCTAATTTATTTTTAGTTAGTACCATTGCAAATTGCCAAAATACCCGTACCTACAAACATATTTTTCTTACTTTTCGGAAGAAATGTAAGAGACGTCAATACAAAATGAATTTTTTCGTGAATTTAAAGTAATATAAAGTATTATGTGCTTTATAATTGTGATGAAAATTTTTGAAGTATGGGTTTTTAAGCAGAAGGGAAATTTATAGTAAATGCAGCCAGATTTACAAGTATGCTCAAGTACTTACGTCTCTGCTTTGTCGAATGAAACTTTAATCTTTACTCATGTACATCACCTTTTATAGCAGAATAATAATCGCAATATGTATTATGATATCTTCATCCTGGAAATGTACGGTATTAGCTTAAAAATATTACTCTAAATGCTATATTCTACGGAGCTTGCTCGTACGAAATTTTTCCACTACTTTGTAAATTTATAAAATAGGAATGTTTTTAGATAAATATACACCATATATATACTGAAAAGTGATAAATGTTACGATATTATTACACGAGTACATTGTTTAAGCGAATAATTAACAATGTGAAAATTAAAGGAGGATATGAAAGGTGGAAGAAAAGGAGGAAGAACATATATTTGTTCGGCGCTAGTAAAACACAGGCTTTCAGTTTCAGATGATTGTTCCATGCTTCATATTAATGGGAGCAGCTTTTGTTCTGTTTGCATGTACAATGAACAGAAGACGCCAAAACATCAATGTTAGCCGAGTCCTTTGAGAAAACGACTCTGTGGAAATCTTGCCTCTGGACGCGTCCAACTCGTCTACTCCATTGTGCATCATTGCGATAGAATATTATCACTTTAATGGATATACGCGTACACAATACACGAAGTATAGAGGCAGCAAAAAATGAAAATGCTCTTATGTAAGTAAAATAAAAAATTATGACCTTTTGCAAACCGGCTCCATTTCTAACAGGTGTTTCATACGACGCGTTTGAAACGGGACGTGGTCGTCGTATATATACACTTTTATACGCATCTGTATTTTGTCTTGGCAGCACAACGGCAACTCGTATTTTATGAAATGCGAGATAAATTTCCCGTGAACATTTCGGTATGGAATTAAAAACTAAAAATAAATCCAGAACAAATGTGCTGGAAGGATTTATGGAAAATTGAAAGAGTGTTTATTGTAAAATTAATAACAAGTGAATTTTGATATATAATATTGTAATCGATATTAATTTTATCCATTGGGTTTTGCAACTGGATTGATATTATGCTACAATAATTCTTTTTTTTTTTTCAATTCAAAACGTCAATAATCAAACTTTATGCTCGTGTAATGAACATCAGTAGGATCGTGCTAGACGTAAAGTACGCGAATAAGTTTATAAGTAAAGTTTAATTTGATGCCCACAAGGGCTTTACTTCTATTAAGACGAAAAATAAATTCTATATTCAAAAATATACAATTGCAGTAATATTCAACAGTACCAACGTACATATATTATGATTATTTTTAAGTAAGAGATACTAAGAAACTTATTAACCTTTAAACCCTGAACACGTAAAATGTAACAGAAACAAATGTAGAAAATGATATTAGTTACTATATCTATGTAGATGAGGGAAAATAAAGAAAGATAAGGAACTTGTATTATCATGTATGCAATTATAGTAACCACAGTTATTCTTATATTTGTTTCTATGTTTGTTCCAGATCCTTTCGAAGTGTCTAGCCCTTTAGTAACGTGCTTTACGCGTCAATAACTAAGTACAATATTCGAAATCCTTTTGTTTCATCTTTCCTTGCACTGATAAGTACTTCAAACATTTTGAGAGGTTTCCCTTTGCCACAGCGAGACTAGACACAATCCTCCAACGTGTAACTGTAATAACCGCGGAAATTTTCACCAACATCAGCTATAATTTAAAAAAAATTTTTGTTTTATAAATATAGCTAAATATAGAGCGTAAAAATACAAATTCTTACTCTTTATAAAGCTTTCCTAAAGAAGTTTTATTTACACGTTTTGTTTGAGTAAAAATAATAACTAATAATATTTATTTCGATACAAAATAAATCAAAAGCAATGTTTGCCTTGTTACAAAGAAAACGAAACGGGATCGATTCCTAGCGGGCAAAAGTATGTAACTCTCCGCTTGTTTAGTTCACTTACGATAATTTCTAATCATATTTTAGCTGTTTTCGTTATTAGATAGGGCAAAAAATTACTATCGAGTTATGTTTTGCCAAGAATTATCGATAGAAAATCTCAGAAGCGAATATGATTCGTTTAAAAAATTCCAATTTTTAATCCCGGCAGCATCGCAGTAGCAAAAATATTTACATACTGGGAAGCTATTTGTCTGTCCAACAGCTCGTCTAACAGTGCAGTCGATGCACAAATGCCGGGGCCAGTGTTCGAAACGACGGATAAAAGTTATTTTATGATTCTCGCCGAACTCGATTCCGCGCTGATCCTCTTAAAAAGTTAAGTCTGCAGCAGAGCGCTTAAGAAGCGAGGCCTTTTTGCGCGGCTTTCCGTAGCAGTAGCAGTAGCAGCAGTAGTCGCAGCAGCAGCAGCGCGCGTAGCTTCCTCGGGGCGCGCGTAAAAGAAAAAAAATCGTAAACGGTTTAGATCTCGCTGTAAGCGGGCCGGAATGCGAAACTCGTCGGTGCGCGAGCCTCGCTTAATCTGACGCGCTTGAGCATCCACTTAATAAAAAGTCGTCGGCACCGGGACGCGCATTATAGCTCCCTGGCGCTCGACTCGCTTATATACCACGGCCCCCGAACGATTTGGCGAATAATCTCTCGGTGCGCAAATTGCCGAAATCAATAAGCGCCTCTCGCCGCTCGGCCAGCGGTATTAAGCCTCTCCGCTAATCCAAGCCGAAATAATGACGATATCCCACTCCCCCTGTCCCGGTGGCGCGGCTGCCTTAAATCCGCGATCCGCAGTAGCGGCACACAACTCCGCAGCGGCGCTCTCGAATTTCGAAAATAAAACGCGCTCAGCAGCCCGAGAGCACGCTGGCGACCGAAAGAATCGCCCGAGCCGCGCGGGGGGTGGGCGCATGCGCCCCGACTCCCTCCTCCGCGACGTCGTCGGCGGTGGCGTCGGCGGCGGCGGCAGCGGCGACGGTTCTCGCCTCTGGCGCCCCGTGCGCTCGACTCAGTTACCGGGCCGATTCGCAGCTAGCGGGAACCGCTGCCTCCCTCAGCGCGCCTCGTGTGCATATCGCTCGTACATCCTACTCGGCGCTTCCGCAATAATTCCGCAGGCTCCGCGGTCGCGATACCTCCCGGCCCAGTGCAGCAGTCCCCCGAGGCGGGAGCGGCCGCCTCTGGCCGAGTTTCGCGCGTGTGTTTACAATTATTATTTTGTTTACAAGTAGTGGCGACAAGTGGCGACGATAACAAGGCCCGGCAGCGGCCAGTGCAGGCCCGCAGCGTGCGAGCGACGTCCGTGTGAGTGAAGCTAGTGTATCTACCGGAGGTGGCAATAAGTGAGCTGCGGTGCGATTTTAATCGAGGAACCGCAGGACAGCGGGGTTATAGGAAGGAGCGACAGGCGGACCGAGGAGAGGCGCGGAGCTGCCGCCGCGGATAATGCTGCAATCGATTATGCCCGCGGTGAGAAAGCGCATTTCGGGCCGCTCTGCTCGAGACACTAATCGCATCAGCTGCAGCCAGCGCGTTCGCGCCACTTGCGCCTGAGTCCTCTCCTCCGACTGCTGCTGCTACTGCAGTGCTCCATCAGCGCCAGAATATTCCGAGAATTGCGGAATCGAGGTGCTCGCTGCCGTCGTGCTCCGCGAGTCCAGTGCTCTAGCTGTGCGCCGACACGTGAATTATCGGCGGCGGCTGCTGCTGCGGCTCGCTGGTCCTACACCGCCGAGGGACCTGCTGGCCCAGTCCGTTGGAGTCGGTTGCAGCCAGTTGCAGCATCCAGTGTCCGTCCCAGCTGCTCCTGCTTGATTGATCAGCTGCACTTCGAGACGGACGGCTCCGCTGCCTTCGAGAGCGCGAACCGACGGCCGGAACGGAGCGCCGCCGCTTGCGGCTAACGCAGCGAGGAGGTAAGAAGGCGATCAAGGTCAGCCGTGTTTACTTCCCCGCACGCTCGCGCGCTCGCTCGTTACCGGTCGACCGAACGGCTGCAGATGCAACGCCGCGAGAAGTCTCGCGCGCCAGTCCCCGACGACGAGGAACTTTCGGCGCGTCCGACGATTATGCCGATTGCCGGGAATGTCGCCTCGAGCGGGATCCAATCTATAATCCAGTTTCCTCCGGGATGTTTCGCTCGCGCGCCTCGTTAACCTCTTCGTTCATAAATATCGCCGTCGGTGTGTGCGAGGCTGGCTCGCTCGTTTCCTCCGTCACTTCTCTCGAGCCGCTGCGGCCGCGATGACGGCCCAGAAGAATTATTCCCTTAGTTTTGACCTACTGCAGGTGGATTGCGCCAGAGACGGCCACGCGTCCGAGGAGATATAACTTTGGATTTTAACCGCCGCGCTAAGCATAAATTAGAGCCGAGCGAGGCGGTTGGTGAAGGAGCGGCGCGAGGTCGACTATCGGGGGAATGTCTGCGGACGTCAGTAATGAATAACGATGAAATGATAAAATAATTCACCATCAGCTGATGCGGATAGATTTATTACCTCGGTGAGAGCGACCTTTTTCTTCGCGCCGCCTCTTGTGCTCGGTATACGCGCGCGCTCGCGACCCGTGTGCCCATGCAAAGCCGCTGCAAAGAAATCCTTTTTCTATGGGGAAAGGAAAGAGAAGCGCGCGGCTGCCTTAATTGACGAAGGTTTGCGCTCGCCCTTGCGGAAGCTTCGCACCGAGTGCTCAAAGAACACTACTTTGAGAAACAATCGTGATGCGCACTCTCTCTTTTCACTCGAGCTATCATTATTCATTTTCTTACCTTTATATCTTAAATGCGTACGCTAATGAGCGCGAGTTATATAAGTTAACTGGCTCTGCAGAAAGTTATAAAATATCGATAAGCGGTACGTGATTAGTTTGCGCAATGAATATTGTTGTTCGTGGAGGGTAGAAAAATTCCAGTTATTCAACAACAATTACGCTTCATATTTATGAATCGAAGCCCAATTCTCGTGTACAGTTTTACCTCTGTTTATAGTTCTCGCATATATACCGTCTATATTTACATTTCAAACTCCATTTGAGAATGGATCCTTCGAACTATATGCATTTTGGTGAAATTGACTTGTAAATTAATGTTTGTTTTAGAATAATTCATTTTCATTTCTCGATACAGCTGCTGGTGCAGGAGAAAAATACTTTTGTAATTCGGACCATAAAAAAGCAATTTCGCGCAGAAAAGAACGGCGGACGGGGAAAATGGAATAGAGCTTAAAAGTCTCGTTTGCATCGAAAATGCAAATGAGGAGCGACAATTCACGCATGACACTTTCCTCAATATCGCGCGGTTTTCATTCGCTTCGCTCTTTTGCCCTCCAGAGGGATATATCCACACTTTTTCTTCAAATTTTCTATTCAGCAGTGCTGCGCATAATTGTTCCCAACTAATTTTCAGTATCGCTGAGTTGAAATACACCCGAGGGTTTACAGCGTTTGCCACGAGACCGCGAGAAAATTTGTACATGCATTCGAATACGGTCAAACTTAAAATTATTCCACGTTAGGCGAGCAATTTTATGCAGATTTTACAAATATTTCCCCTAAAATCAAGGTATTTGTATTTCACTCACGTTTTCGGTAAATATGACGTATTTAAGGATTGTAAATGATTGCAATTTAAAGATAAAAACTTTGCGCAAATATTAATTTGTACAGGAAATGGAATTGACTGAATATCTTTAACAAGATACTACCAATTTTGTACATGACTAATATTTTTTATTTGAAAATAAAATTGATATCATCGTACACGGAGAAAAATGCTCTCGTAAAAATTAGAACAGTGTTATCGAATCGAATGACTGACGAAAGTGAAAGAAACTACAATGACTTATAAGAGATTATTATAAATCTTGTAAAATTAAGTTATAACTATAATAATTTTTCCTATAAACTTTTTAATTTTAATTTCTTTCAGACAGCTGAATTTTGTTTAAGAAATACTATTGTCATGTATACAAGAACTTTCTCTCCGTGTATAGATATTAAACGCTTACAATAAAATTGTCGAAAAAAAAAATAATATCCGATTTCATGATTTTAGACCAGGACCGTATTTATTACAGTTTATTGAATATTAAATCGGCGAGTAGTTTAACATGAAAATAGTCAGGCACGTAAATATAGACAAATAATAGCCGAATAAGCTCAAATCGATTGCAATATGCCATTAACAATAATTGTACTTTTATAATGCTCCTAGTAAAATCAATATTTTACTTGGAAATTTATCAAACAGATTAATTACTTTCATTTATAGATGCAAATTATGTATTGAAAAATAAAATATTTGAGAGATATTTAAAAACTACAACATTCATTTATAAAAGATAAGTAAAATATAAATGAGGTGTTAAAAATATAAAATGGTATTAAATTAATTGTTTAAAAACTACAAATATATTGACAGAAATGATTTTTTTATATTTATTGTTAAATGAGTGAACTGTTCTAAAAGTTTGTTAAATTCAATAAGCAAACATTATTTATTTAAATTATTTAATATTGTATATTTTGCAATTCGATGAATGTTCCGTTAATGCGCAAGAGATTTTATTGTGCAGTTCTTTTGTATATAGATCAATTATTATTAAATTATATGTTAAAGTAACAATTATAAGTGTTATTGATGTTGGTCCTGCAGTAGTTGATTTGGTAGCCATTAGTCAGTAACCTCTTAAATAGGTTTTATTGAAGTTAATAATATTTGTGCAGGCAAATAATTACTGATTATCTTCCCGAGTTTTCAAAATTGATATTTAAAATCTTTATCAACATAGTATAAGGTATTAAAGAGTGTGAGACCTATTATTTTAAACTTTGTTATGAAAATTAATGGTAAGCAAAGTAATATCGACTGTTTTTTTGCATTTACGCAAAATAGAACGTAACAGCTTTCTTTCGTAGTTGATTATATGTAGATTGTTACATTAGTGATCCTTAAAAAATCGATCACTTTCGATATAGATTTTCATACAAATTATATCGTGTAGAATTTTTCTCAAAAAGAAAATCGCCAAGTTAAATATGAAAAATTCCATAGTACTGACTTAATTAAAAAGTACAAGCTACTGCACTAACTATAAGCGTAAAAATGAACTATGTCAATGAGCTTTATTACAGAAAAGCGTTTGAAAAATTATTAAACTGAATTACATGTGCATTTAAGTCTTGATCCTGTACTAAATTGCATCACGAAATTACGAAAGACTAATCCTTGGCCATTTTATGCTATATTTTTAATCCTTTTCTCTATCTGCGCGCGCGTGAATCTCCTTTAATTATGTAAAAGAAAAAAATAAAAATAAAACACAGTTAAAACTTGAATATTTTCCTGAAGGTTAAAACGACCATATGAGAAGTGCACAAATGTCGCTTTCCGCGGCCATGTATTCGGCGGAGCGCAAACACGGCCATTTCGATTAGCCGAAATCAAAGGCTCATTCTCCGACGGCCTCAGTGGTGGGCGGGCGCCGAGAAGAGGAGTAAATAGATGTTAAGAAAGGGAAAATTTCCTGCGGCAAATGGTCCTCGGCTGCTCCTTGATGCTCTCCTTGCTAAGCGAAGCAAAACTAAACGCTGCAAAGGCTCTCGGCAGTCCGCGGAACAAGGTCAAGCAGCTCAATTCGGCCTAAAAGGGCTCTACGTTGCTCGAGGGGCCGGTGGAAGGGGATGTCTGTATAGTTCTGTATCTCTCTCTCTCGCTCTCTCTCTCTCTATATAGGGCTCGTCGCCGGCTGCAACCAATACGTATACACTTGTCACAAGACTCTGCGGCCCGCGCGGCAGGCAGGCAGCTCCTCTCTGTGTTCGCAAAGGCTCATCTTGTGTGTACCTGAGAGCTGCGGAAGCACGTCCCGTTTTGAGTATCCTCCGCGCTCGGCCGAGGAGGAGAAGGGGAGAGAGAGAGAGAGAGAGAGAGAGAGAGAGAGAGAGAGATGAAAGGCACACGGACCGGAGGTCGTTTGCAAAACTGGAAACCCGGGACGTGGTTCCGGTAGCGCTGCGCGGCGGCACCCAAGCCGGGTCACCACCCGACCCTACTGCACGACCTGCTCCGCCGTTGTGTCTGCGAGGCTGCCTTTTCAGGTCTTTAATCGACCCTGCACACCGGCCCTACTTCCATCTCCGACTCGTTTTCTTTCTTCTCGTCTCTTCTCTTTGCTTCCCATCACTCTGCTCTCTGCTCTCTCGGCTCGCTCCTTTTCGCGGCAGCCGGCCCGAGCCCTCTCTCTCTCTCTCTCTCTCTCTCTCTCTCTTGTTAACGTGTATTCTTAACTCTTGCCGCGCTCTCCACCCCCGCTCCGGCCGCCGCGTCATCTTTTTATCCGACAGCCAGAGTGCGATTGCTTTTCTTCTCTCTTCCCCCGATATTTCATCGCTCTTTCACTGTCAAGCAGAATCAATTATTCGACAATTACGCTCGCAAAGCTGCACCGGTAATGGCTATTGGTTCTCGATGAAGCGGCGGCGATGATAACAAAAAACCTACAAATTAAAACGGATTTGCTTTGGGGAAAAAGGAAGCGATTCCAGCTACGTCCTTTCCATCTCTAAGTGATTTTCAAATAATGCTTATTTATCGAACCAATGCTAAAAAAAATTTCCATGGCTAATAAAACTTTTCTTTCGTGTATAAGTTACAATTATTTTTCAACAAACAGCCTTACGTTTACCTATAATTAATCCTGAAAGACGGAAAAAATGGCAATCCGATTGCAGCGTCGAACCACACTAATATTGCTTCGTTTGTTACTTGTCTTTATATCGAATGGCAGAAGCTTTGCTGTGGATGTCCGAGCGTCGACGTTGTAAAGTTACCGGCTAGGAGCCAAGCCAACGAAACCACCAACGAACACACACAGCCGCTCTTCTACTAGACTACTACGGCTTTAAACTATGATTACCGCAGGATCCCATTTTTCAACTGACAAAAAGTCTGATTTAGTTGGTCTTCAAATTACATGTGATTCATTCTCTGCGTGCATGCGGGAACCAGCGGGAACAGTAACTCCCGAGCTTGCGCACAGACAGTTTTTAACGTGTTTACGTGTAGTGTTATGTCTTCATGCGGCTAGCCACCCTGACAAGCAAATAATCGTTTGCGCGGAGCTCCTAGAGCCGGAGTTAAACTCGAATACTGGAAACATTACTCGGTAGTCATTTTATATAAACATTTCATGCACGATTTTAGGGAAACTTTTACTATACTCTCCTTACACTCTGCAGCCTTTATTTGAAGTAATTTATAAACATGTGATGTTTTAATTTATTTTCCTCTTTCTTATCCAGAATGCTACTATCGAAACTTCCAAAGTATTTAAAAAAGAAAAAACTTCGAGCAAACATTTACCACTTTGCAGTAGAATGTACAACAAAAACAAGAATTTGGAAAATTCAACCTACTTTATATATCTTGGCAGTGTGGAGAAAATATAAATTGCAGTTCGTTACACGAGTTGACTGTTACAACACTGTTATATACGATAAAGGCTGCTGCCGACTCCATTCTTTACGAAATACCTTGCAGCATTACAAAACGTATTTTACTTGTAAAGTTTTTCACTGAAGAACAACTGATTTGTTTCAAACAAGTATAGTGTAAAAACAAGAAGTCTGCTTGCTTGTTTGTCTTTATGTGTGTTTTGTTAATATTAGACGATTTGTACGCATATATATATATATATATTTACCAGCATTTGCATGGTTTCATAATAATTTCGTTCAGTTTTTAATATATTATGAAATTGAAAATTTTGGTAAGTACATGCGTATCACGGATTTCAGTAAGACTCGAAAGTGATTTACTAATATTATTCACCAATATGAATTACTACCATTTTGATAGTTGAACCGTAACGTCCGTTTTTTCGTAAAGTAAATTGCCTCTATAGTTCAACTGTAATTTATTATACATAAATAAAGTATGAAATAATCAGTATTTTTATATTTAATTCATGATGCAAAGCGTTAAATCGGCGCACATTAACTCACTAACTGCAATCAAAAAATTGTATTAAACTTTTTAAAATTTAGTGTGATAACAGCATGAAAATTTATATATATAGCAGTGCCAGTTCCTCATCTGCAGTTAGTCTATTATATACCCTAGGGTACACCCCTAATGTTGTATAGTAATATTACTATTATACACCCAAGGGTAATTGTATTTATGGCAATCACACAATAAACATTTCCATAAGTATTATAATGTTTTATCACCTCAGCGTTTATATCGAAAAGTTACATTTTCATCGTTGAAATGCAATTTTAATAAATATAAAAAATTTATTTAAAAATCTATATTGTTAAAATCATGATTGTTTATCGTAATACCAAGAAAATCAATATTAAATTTCTCACTGCTGATCAAAAGCTTCGTTCGTCGTAGCATGCAATTATTTCATAAAATACTTAGAATTATTTCCAATATCAATAAATAATCAACTTATAATAAATGTATTTCAAGATTTAAAATAGTTTTAAAATTCGAACCATAGAATTTGTTAGGTACTCGCTGCTCTGAAGTAATTCATAATGTTGATATTATTTATTTCAATTAACTAACAAGGAAGGGTATCGAAGTGTCCGCCTCCGATTTGAATGAAACCTTGATATATGGTAGAGCCTAAAAATATGGAACACGTATTTTTTTTTTCT
>UELV01080160.1:20290-32439 GCA_900490015.1 Megastigmus stigmatizans | reverse complement strand
GTGTGTGTGTGTGTGTGTGTGTGTGTGTGTGTGTGTGTGTGTGTGTGTGTGTGTGTGTGTGTGTGTGTGTGTGTGTGTGTGTGTGTGTGTCTGTGCATCAAGCTGAATTGCAGGAGAGCGATTAGACTAGTCAATCGCTGCGATCGACACGCGTATAACGTATGCAATGATGGAGCGATTTGTTTCAGTAAAGCTTTTAAGACTTGTGGATCGCTGAAATTTGGGGGAATTTGTATTAGGAGATTTTTAATTCTATAGATTATTTTAATAGGGTGATTATTTTTTAGGCGCCTGGTTATTTGACTTTTCAATATTATTAGATAAATACATATCAAATAACAAAAACACGCAAGCCCATATAGAATTACTGAATTTAAATAGATTTTTTTTCCAATATCCTGAAAAAAAAGTTGTGCGTTCCAATCTGTCGATATTTGTTTAATTTAAAACTAATAAATATTTATCCTTCCCGATTAAAGGTTATATAAATTCAATGTTTGTCGCGCGTGTAGTACTCGAGTGGTCACACCCTCAATTTACGATTTTATTTCTCATTCGTTTCCCTCTGATTCATTTTTATAACTCAAATGAAATTTAAATCAAACGACGAACCGAAGCTGTTTGCAAAAAATCAGCGTAAAGCACAGTCACGATTTCTCCAGCCAAAGCGACGTACACAACGTGTCGATATAAGCTACACAGCACGGGAAATATCAGACCTTTAAAAAATGTACAAACCAATCGTAAAAACGTCATATATCGGCTATACACACACACACAAGCCTCATTTTTCAGCAGGCAAGCGGATCGACCGCTCGCAAACAACAACATAACAGTCAGAAATTACATCGATCGCTCTCTAACGTTTTCCAATCTCCCCGACAAAGAAAAAGAACTAAAACCCACCAGCGACCAGCAGAGACTCCTTCGAAATTTTCGCCTCTGACCGTGACATTACAGTTGCCAACGATGTCTATATATAAAACGTGTACATACCACACACACACACACAGTATAGGGGAGGTCGAAATCGAAATTTCGCTTGATCCTCGAGGGACCTTCGCCGATCGTCGGCGCGCTAAAGCTAATCCCCCAATGTGGATGGCAAGCCTTGCCTTGTCTGTATACGTATGCAGTGCAACTACCGCAACCGAACTGCATCTTATACATCTTGGCTAGAGTCTGAACTATACTGCCATCTATAAAGCATATTCGCTAGCGCGTGTGGCTTGGGGGAAAAAGACAATGTACGGAGAGCTTTCCTCGCCGCGTTGTTGCACGGCTCTCGAGTTTTGCGGGAAAAGTTTTGGTCGATATATGCTGAACTTTTCTTGGCGCGAAACGATTTATGCGATTTGCTTTTGCGCGATTCCCGATGGTGATGAATGAATTGACTTTTGGTACTTTTACGTTATGGCAGATGAAATAACATTTATTTGAGAGTATTTTTAATACTGCTTTGGTAAAAGACATGCTATAAACAAAGGTATTTTTAGCTACGTTAATTAAAAGTTAACTAATACACTTTTAATTTGATTCTGTGAGACTTGCTGCGAATCAACGAGTATTCGCTACTTAACAGTGCATAATTGCTGATTCAAATACACTAAGTAAATATTTATAGTACTTCGAATTCAATTAGTTCAGGATTGTGCGAAAGCCATCGTTCACTCTGCAAGTCAATAAAATTCGAGATAAGCTTTCGGTGCGATGACAAGGGTTGCGCAATATAGCGCTAAAATGACAGTATCGATAGGATTATAGTGTCATAAAGCTAGTATTATAGGAAGTTCCGTTCTACACAAAATGTTATTGCACAAAGAGAAAACTTCAAGTAAAAATCAGTAGGCGTTACCATGGGAAACTATATTAATTTGGTTACAGATTGCACATTTTCTAGAGTTTACGAGAAAATGCAATAATTTTTTATTCAATTCTAAAACTGGATTAAAAAATTTTGAATCTGTTTTTTTTTTGTATAAGAAACATAATTATATATCTACAACGGAATAATAATATAATAATAACAAATTAAATAAGAAATTGGTTAGTTCAAACGGTGGAGATCGAACTCCGGCTATTCCTAAAATGAGATGTGGGAGATATACCAAGAACGTTCTAAAGATATATAACGAAATACTTCAACTCATTTTCATTTGCTACCTTATACAATACATTATAAAGTGTAGAAAAACATGATCTTCCTTCAGAACTTAAATCATCAATCGATATTATTATTATGCATCAGAATAATGGTTTATAGCCTGAATAGCTTCAGTTTCATTATGATATATTTTAATTCACAGCACGATTGCAGTGCAAACGAACTCCAAATAGTTTCTAGTAAAAGTTAGTGAAACACATAACAACATTTATTAGATAATCTCGTTCTTATTAAGCGTATGAAAAAATTACTTTACTGGTCTGCTAAAATTTTGCGAGAAAAGTTGTGACATATTTTGCTTTTTATCTGTTAACTTTACACTAGAATATTTCTCTCCATGTATCAACTACTAAGGTATTTGTTAGCAATAGAAGCTCAATTGTTGAGTATAATAGAATACGTTATTAAACTAGCATATTCTTCGTTTTTTTTATTCAAGCTACCTGTCATACTAGAATTACCTGTAAAACCCACACTGTTCCTTTACAATAGAAATGGTGTCACTTTTCAGTATCCTCTCAAACGTTTCGCTAAATCTAAATGTAGTCGTTAGCCAAAACTATATATTCTCCAAACTCCAAAACAGTGCTTTCTCTCAACTCTACCATTAACACATCCTAGCTTAGAAATCCAAATATACCTACGCAACTGACCAACAAACACCTTGATCACTCATCCCCACGAAAACAAACATTTGCCCTCAAGCAATCAACAATGCATATCTCGCACGAAATCGTTCCACGGACAAAGCTGCAGTCGCACTTTAATCCTCGCTTGTATATCTCCGGAGCATCGCTGCTAATGTATGCACACAGACACACGGACACAGAGAGAAACACCGTATAAATGAAAAGTTGCGGACAGGCCATGGCCGAGAGTATAGCCGCCGACGAAGAGCCGATCCGAATATTTCATTAGTCCGAGACCGATCGGCCGTGTAATCGCTCTCTCGAGCACGGACTACTCGAGGATATATGCTCGTATCCGCCTGCGCTTCTTGGACACGTCTCTCTCTCTCTCTCTCTCTCTCTCTCCCTCTCGCATTTTTTTTACTTATTCATTTCGGCCGACTGCATCTACCCAAGACCCTCGTGAAATTGATCGCCATGATATTTGGCCTCTATTCGTTAACTGCAGTTTTCGTGAGCCGAGAGTGTGATTTGTTAGGAAGGAGGAACTTTAATGCGAATCGACTTTAGGAGTCTGTTTATTCGCTCTGCTGATAAACGTAACCGTCATTCGTTCCCTGCGTACTATAACCCCTTACTTTTTCAAAATATCCAAAAAGCTAACTGATGCCATCATCGTTATGAATATGAAATTTATATACTCAACGTGATAGTCCACTATAATTAATTAAAAGAAATTATCACTTTCGACCAAAAATCAAAACCCTAAAATTATTGCGCCACAGCAGAATATACGTTTCGCTGCGAAAGCATCAGCGGAGACTAATCCGGAAGGCCATCCGAGCTAGACTATCCCCGCGTCGCGCGGCCATTACTCAAAATTGCGCTCAACGAAACTGCATGACACTGCAGGGAGGGTTAGCCGTCATTAACGGCTATAGGCACATCATTGAATCTCGTCTCGCGGATCATCGGTTCCCTCGCTCCCTCTCTCCCCTCCCACGCGAAATATTCGCAAGCTGGCATGTAACGATCCGTTAATGACGCCTAGCCGCGCGCAAACCTACCGAATCGCCTCCCAACACACATCGCGACCTCGTTAAACGTTGAAAACTTGCAAAACTCTCCGCCTATCTTCAAACACACACACACATTTAGGCGTGGACACGGGTAGAGTAATATTTCAATTCTAATGCGCCGGTGATTTAGTCGGCCATGAATAAAACATTGTTTTTGAGGGCGCGCCGCGAACAAGACACGACCCGCACTGAGAGATTTTCTCTCTTGCGCGCAAAACATCGAGTGCATCTCTCGCTATATGCGTATATATATATATATATGTATACGGCGGTTGCTTTGGCCCCGCGTCGCGTCTCTAGCTTTAACCCCGAGAGCCGAGAGTCTCTTTCTTCGTAAACAAACTTTCGTCTTCCTCTTTTTTCGCTCGCGCTTTTATTCACCTTTTTCGCCTTACGCTCCTACTTCTCCTACATACGTGCTCTCCTTTTTTTTAATTAAAGCAGCACACCTGTGATTTATCGATGTGTTTTTTTCCCTCAAAGATGTTTGTACGGGAGTCGAGTGGAACTTGACTTTATTGAGCGTTGGCTCTTTTTTTTTTAAGGCTTCTTGCCTTCGGTTCTATATAGGTGTCATCTTATGTTGTTCCTTAGTGGGCGTATATAGTGTCATGTGGTTCTTATGAACGCTTCCGAATTGTAGGTTACGATCATTCAAGTACTTTTTTTTATTTCCTTTATCAATTTTAAATGAAAGGCAGGGTTAAGTTTTTGGTAATATTGATTATGGTTAAAATAAATACATTTTTGTATAGACATTACAAAGAATTTTAAAAATATTAATTTTAATTGAACCGCGGTTTCAAATTATTTTAGGGATCGTAATAAAATTGTGTAGATTTAAAAAGAATGAAAAATCGAAAAATATTAATGGTAAGTATTTGAAGGTAAATGACATTTAACGGTGTATTTAAATTAAAATTTATCAAAAGTAAAACATAGACAGTATTTATTAATTTAAATTAGAATTTATGGCTATTTATTTGTCCCAGTTTAATTTATTAATTTGATAGTGCAAGATGGTGAAATATTCATGCGTAATTAAAATGAATTGACGCTGCCTGCGAATTTGCAGTTTAGCCATCAATTTATTCCGTATATTTTGAATGAAAATACAATGTTCCGAAGAATAATTTATACGCTACTCCGAAATTTACTCTAGATCGATGAATATATTATAATTTTGATGCGCGTGGCATGAAAATTTATGGAATAGACAGCATTAATACACCTAGCTAAAATTAACTTATTTACGAAAGGAAAAAAGTGTGTGTAATTGTAACTGTAAGAAATGTACGATGAATCTTTTTATGCCAATGCGGATGCAAAATAAGTAGAATACTTGAAACAAAAACGCTATTCTCATTACAATTAGCGACCTAAACAGCAACAAAGCATTTCGATTTCTCTCCGTTTCTATTATCGACAAGAACCGCTGAAACACTTGTCTATTGTAAGCCGACAGTTTTAAGTTTTTTTTAACTGTAGATAAGTAAAGCATTACTCTCGCAAAGTTTCTTTGTAACGTCACACTTTTCAAGATTACTACGCATTGTCAGGATATACTTTTGTACTATAATCTCTTTTTAATTCTGTATATCTTCTACAACAGTAATTAAAATTTCAAAAGACTTACAATGTGACACGTGACAATGATTTTGAAAAAAAAAAACGGTTTTCAACCCACAATCTGCAATTACCACACAAAAGATTTTGATAACTCTCGAACCTATGGTTTTAACGTTCTGCCCAACTAATTGCATTAGTGGTTACGGACAAGAAAAAGCTTGTAAACAGTGCAAATAAATAGCTCGTGTACGAATGACCAGTTCGATACTGTAATAACATTTTACAGTTACGATAATTTAATTACCATTTCCGAGATAACTGTTTCTGGTCTTACTTACTGTGCACGCGGTAAATACGTTGACAGATTTGTGTTTCTAGGCTCTGGAAAGTTTTGTTTATTACAATTCTCCAGTTAAGCATTTTTTTATTTGAAATGCGTACTTCTGCGTTATTCGAAATAACCGAATAGAAATTCATAATTTACAAGTTAAACAGATGTGACATGCCAATGATCTTTTTTTATATTTATATCATCGCATGCCAATAAATTTATAATTTGAAAAAATAAGATCGTATAGTTTTTGAATAAAGTAGCTTGCGTTAAAGAAATATATTTTATTAGTATTTTGCGTTATAAGTACATTTTATACTTAGAAAAACACATAAAAATATCATTATAACAGTTGAATGATATTTTGCGTATGTAATTGATTTATTGAAAAAGAAATATGTACAAAATACAAATCGTGTTAAAAAGTACATAAAACCTTTCCTGTACAATCGTTGCACATGTATATACGTACGTTTATCTAGGTGTACAAGATCAAACACGGACGGCTGCCCAAGCGTTGTCACAAAGCGAGCGTTTTGTATGTGTGTGCGTGTATGCGGGAGCGCGCGCAGGAAAGCCGCAACGAGTTTGAGGTCGGATATCATATTTTTTTTTCGGCCGCTGCGAAAAAGAAGCATTAGGAGGAAAAATTGGCAAGAGTAGGCAAGATGGAGATATTCGCATTTGAGGCGTTTTTACGGCTCGCGGCCTTTCCATCGCAAAAAAAGGCGGCCGCGTTATCAGCTCTTGTGGAGCGCGACTTTTATATATGCGCGCACTGCGCGTAAATGGGACTTCTCGCGTATGTGTGCGCTGGACGATCACTTGTGGATTCGCTTTTTCGCAGCTGAGTCCGGGATCCTCTTTTGGCGAATCTGATTTGGCGAATGGTCGTTGGAATAATTTTTGAGTGCGGAAGATGTTTTTTTTTTCTGAATAATCGATTTTTATTTCAATTGATTTTGGTGGGGTTGAAGTTGCGTTCTTTTGACGTATTGTTAGTGCGTGGAAGGAAGAGTTTCGGAGAGTTCGGATGGAGAAGTGGATGTAGAAAATTTTGACGATTTATTTGAAAGTTAAACGGGTTTGAAGTTCGTTCGAAATTCAAGTTTGCTTTTCATTTTTGCTGAATCCACTTTCAATTTTTTTAGCATCACTTTTTTTTCGTCACGAATGGCAGTTGTGCAAAAAGAATTGGACCAGACATGGCAAAAAATTGAAGAATTTATAAAATTCCATTGCCCTCTAGTCATGCGAAAAGTTGTTGTATAAAATCTTGCAATCAGTAAATTTTCACTGATGCTTGTGCGTTTGAAAAATAAAAACATAACTTTATTCTTTCTTCAGAATATTACTATAATTAAAATTGTATCACATATAATATTGATCAATATTATTATATCAGCTTAATTATTAACCTTTCGCATTGCACAAAATTTTACGAATTAAGCTGACTTTCAATTTTTGCAAAGCTTAAAAACGCATTTAATAATCTCCATGCCTACGGAAACACCTTTTCAAATATGATTGCAAAATTGATTTACATAAATGCAATTATCTGTAGCGACTGGGCAGACAGAATAAACCAACTTAATCACGGGTCAATTCGGAGTTCATAAATCGATTAAAAACGCCGCTGTATATTTCCTCGGTGAATTCCGAAAACGCATTAGGCTTAATCACGGCTCTCGGCCAGAACAATAAAAATCACAGTATCGCAGGCTGGCACCATGCATTATATACGCATTTTCCGATGAAAATGGAAAATCCCAGCAGCAGAGCTTCCCGCCCAGCTTTCCATTATAAATTCGCCGAAGTTGATAATAATCGAGATACAGTCCATATATGCGCTGTAGCTCAATTATTTTTCGTCCCTACAAAATTAGGATCAATTATTCCGCGGACGTATGCTTATATATACATCCCATCGTATACGCGTATAACATCGTGCGTAAAATCACACAAGTCCCAGTTAATGCGCGAGGTGGATCAGGGACGGGAGTACGATACACGCCTATATGGACGCATCCCAAGCGAAACGAGAATCGACGGGAAATTAATTCCGTCGCTTCGGTAAATATTGTTCCAGTGTCAAAAGCTCGTGCAAACGCGAATCTCGAACTCGCCCTGGTGATGTGTATGTGTGTCGAGATAGAATGTTAGCTTGGCGCACAATTTTAATACTCCAATGACAAAGCGACGTTTTTTCTTTTTTGCATTCGCGTACATATGCGGCAGCAGGAAGTCGAGAAAAGCGTCTTTGTTTCTTGGAATGAAGCACTTTTACGGATGGTGGGCGACTGCAGTGGACGTCTCTCTACTTACCAGTGATTTTCACTTAGTCGATTGATTGTTAAAGTCTATGCGTAAGCGACGGTATGGTAGTTCGTTCGGTTCTTCAAAAACGTTAGCAAGTTTGACGAAGTTCGGATGAATTAAAAAACATTTCGGTCGAATAGAACTTTATTATTGACTATAGAATGTAAAAAGTATTTATATTGAAGCGTTGCTGAAAACGAAATTTGATATTCCTCAATGATTTAGTTTTCAAAAAATGATATTATGTAAGTAGATATCTGTAGATTAGGGTTTGACGGTGTACGTCCAGCATCAGGTATGAAATTCTAAATATAAATAAAAATTATAAATTTTAAAAACGTAATAATTTAATAAATATATCCATAATCTTATGAACGAGGCGAATCAAGTAATACCGCATTGCACAGTTCAATAAACGAGATTCACAGCATTCTTGTATAAGAAATGGAAAAATATCTGCTGCTGATATTAAAAATGAAACTCCCATCGATCATTATATCAACCCCTATAAATTTCAAACTTTACATTTTTCATGTTCTGAGCAATTCGAAAGCGTGTTCTTACCAGAAGTCGAAGTAAATCAAGCCTGTATATTAGACTTGAATGAGCGGCGAAATTAAAACGAAGTAGTCGAATTTCCACTCCACCCATCGCCCAATTTCAACTTTTTCTTTTTTTCCTGCACATCCCGGCAAAGCGCGCGTGTTATCTTGAAAAGTTTGGAATAACCCCGCGGGGGTAATGCCGTAATGGATTAATCGAAAGGTTACATTCCATACGAATTGGCTTTTTAGTGTGTGTGTGTGTGTGTGTGTGTGTGTGTAGGTGCTCGTGCGCGTTTATTAATAGATTTTATGCGCTGTGCCAGCGGCCGACAGATTGATCCGGTGCATATCAATCGATGGATATAGAAGACCTTAAAATTGTAATTAGTCTTTCTCTCAGTTTCTATAGCCGCAACTCTTGCTCATTAATTAAAATATCTACTTTGTATTCATCTTATGAACTTAAGTTACAACACAGTTTTGAAGTTCAGTTACAGAAATGCAAATGTTCATCATAACTGCTAATCACAATTTACAATTTTGTTCTATGTGTAAAAATAGCGATTACGAAAGTATGAGAGAACCTTAAATTCAAAATTAAGTAATTCAGCAAAATAAACAAACCTCTTTCGTTCCGTTGTGAATCACAAGATTATCTCACACTAGAATCAAATAATTGCAGCTTTATCGCGCAGAGATTATGAAAATGACAAATACCATACTTGGCTGCCATTAAAATTTTAATTGGAAATAAGTATAATGGAGTATTCAATGGACTCGACGTTGCTCGTTTGTCATTTTAATTTTAATCAACTCTTATTGTTCGTCGCGCGCGAAATACTTTTGTAACCAAGAGTTGTATTCTCGGGCAAAAATAAATTTATAAGCGCGATTGTTAAAATTCACCGCGTGGCCGAAATGACAATAAGCAATTTTCCCGGGTACACGCCGTGTCTAATAATCGAAGATCGTCCAATTACATTTGTTATTATTAGCCGCCTATAAATGCAAATTTCACGATGACAATAAACTCGGATGTATACACACTCTGAATATATATACTCGAGCCCTGCATTTCGCAGTTAAAGTCAACTGCAGATTTACGCAGCCGCGTTTGATATGTATAAACTCCACTTAATATGAACGGCAGATACTTTCATTATGAGTGCATATACTAAAGTTTTAATCTTTCGCGGTTGGAATAACTTCGTTTTTAAATTATTCATTAGCATTTCGTGTTTACTTATGAAACTTTCTAATATCGATCAAAATTTGTAAATTTTCCTTTCTAATATTCTAGTAAAACGTTAAAATATTATTGTCAACAAATACCCAATCATTTTTACATATACGAATACACAATATTATCCAATCTTGGTGAAAATACTGTAGCCATCGCAACAATACCAAACCAAGTCTCATTGTCGATCATCAACAACAGTCGCGCAACAAAAAGATAACGTGTATGCAAGCAACACGATCCACCTCTTCACTCGCGCATCCAACAGCGACGATTAATCAATTAATCGGCGCATCTCCGCGTATCCACGCGCTTAACGGTCTGTCGATCGTTCGTGTCTTTTCTCGACCCCCTGTGACGATATGGCACGTGAGCGAGAGAGAGAGAGAGAGAGAGAAGAGGAGAGAGAGGAAAGAGGAGAGAGAGTGGCCGTGACCCGAGTCGAACGAGTGGGCGTTACATGTACGTTATAGCAAGTGCACCACACAACGCGAGCCCCGACGCCGCGTCTTATATTCGTGTATTTTTGAATTCCGCCGACTGATCGGCTGACCTTGCCATTTCTTTTTTTCTGCACCCCTATGAACTTTTGCCACGTGGTGTGCCCTTTTGCGTTGTCAGGTGCTTTTTGTTTATCTGCAAATGTCTATGGTGGCAAATGATACCTATTCTGTTAGCGTTCGTATTAGAGTAAATGGGAATAGCTATTGTCTTGAATGAAAGGATTTACATTGTCAGTTGCTTTGCCTAAATGACTTTTCTTCGCAAAAACAGTTCGTTTCAAGCATTTATCTCGATAGAATCTTTCTCATCTTCGCATTCGAAAGAGTTCAAGAGAGACACAATTGTTTGACATCCATTTCAATTCGCAGAAAATCATCAAGGAAAAGTTATAGGTCGAGCCAGTGTGACGCTATTCGTCGCTTCGACGATTTCAATATATATATATATAGGTTTATTGGGCTGGCGTCATAGAATATTTTAACGATGACACAGCCGGATGCATGCCTAAGTGTACCATCTCCATGTATCCACTCGGTCACTAATTTTTTTTAAAGCAAGTCTTTATTAAAGTTTTTAAAAAGTGTAAACTGCGTAAAGTGGGTCAATTTCGGCTAAAAGCTAATATTTACCGCCTCTATAGTAGTCTCGTGTATCACGTGCCTTTTTTGGATGATCAATCGCTTGTACTTTATCCTATGCGCTGAATAATATTTTTAAAGCTTCGGTGCTCAGGTAAATTCGATTGAATCGCTAAATTTGTAGCTGTAGCTGCTGAAGTGCTATTTTTCAAATAAGTATGATTATCGTACACAACATATGTGACTTTGTCTAGATGACCTGTAATATTTTTAACAAATTACTTTTGATGATTTATCACCACCGATTTGATAATAAAAAGAGTAATAGAGATGACGGTAAATTATTACATACTTGCACCAAATCTCACAAGAGAAACTGTATAATATGTCTGTCTGAAAGTTTTATCAGTATCTCAAGAAAGATAGATGCCGGAAATTTAAGACTTTAAAAGCGTCATTAGATCACAAGATCCTTTATTTCCCGAGAACCGAGCATTGTTATAATTAATTTTTTTAATCTGCAATAGTCGTAATATAATGATTGTTTAATATACGTCTGTGCGTCGAACGTCAACACATCCATCAGTCAGTGACATTCTTCAATTCCGGCACAAGCCTCGATCAATCCAACGATCTTAACAACGAGTATAAGAGAGATAGAGAGAGAGAGAGAGAGAGAGAGAGAGAGAGAGAGAGAGAGAGAGAGAGAGAGAAAAGAGGGAAAATCAAGCAAAAGAACAATTATATATATATACGTGCACATAAGTCAGAGACAGACGTATCCTAACATCCTTCCTCTCTCTCAAAGTCAATTGGACAACTGGCAAAGATATTATCTAACGCGCTCTCGCGCTCTTAAGCTCTCACATATACGAGAGCATTTAAATCATATATCTCTCTCTCGTCTCTCGTCATCTTCATTATCATTATCAAGCTCGTAACACGAGCATCACTCGTCACTTAATTTGCAGCCATCTCCAGTCACCATACTTGAGACACACGTACTCGCATACACTATGTGCGCGTATATAAACACACACAGAGGCAAGACCACAAATGTTGGCCGTCGCGTCGTGGACGAAGGCATTCTCTCATTCTCTCTCTCTCTCTCTCTCTCTCTCTCGCTCTCTCTCGCTCTCTTACCAACCTCTATATGTACATAGACTCGGGTCCATAAAATGGATGGACGTG
>UELV01080160.1:0-14469 GCA_900490015.1 Megastigmus stigmatizans | reverse complement strand
CATCGTCAGCAATAACCGATTTGTGCAATGATAAATCATCCACCATTGACTAATTGGATTCTTTTTCGATATAAATTATTTCTCAATTAAGAAACGAATGCAGCGCTTTCCTTCGGTTAGCTCAGCAACAATTGATTCTCATGGTAACGAGGCTTTTGTATACCAAGAACTTTATCGAGATTGCTGTATATTGGACGAGTATTGTTTACTTTTAATGAAGAGTGAGAACCTCTGAAACGGAATAATGCATTAAAATTCTCACATGAGAAAAAGGATCCAAGTGCATTCGTGTTTTTATTGCGAAAGGCAAAGTTTCTTTTATATTCTCTATAGTCAGAGGAATTTTATTTAATTTCACCTTTAACGCGTGCTCTTCTGCATTTTTAATATATTTTTAATGTTTCAATTATATAAGAATACTAATTAATACAATTACCGTAGCTGCAATAATTTCCAAAACTTTGCAAATTTAATTGAAATGTCTTCCACTGCGAATTTATGAGAAAAGGGTGTTATGAAACAATTAAAGTGAAAGCTTGCTATTGAATTAATTCTATCAAGAGTATAGTAAAAAGAATGTCAAGGATACGGTTCCTGGATTCTGGCAAAATGGTTCGAGGCGTGTTTTTACGCATTGAGTGATAAAAGATGAAATTGGCATTTTTTCCTCATCAGTTGTACTTTTATGTACAACTAATTTAAAATAATAATCATAGATATACTATATATAAATAACTATTTCATTGCAAATGGAGTCTTAGCTTCCATATGGGGTGAATGAAACAAAGAATCTCGTCACCCGTGACTTTCTTCGATACGAGAGAAAAAGACGCAAAGTTAATTGGTAGCGTAGTGCACATCTGCTGCTGACGTCCTGTCCGGATTGTGCGCTAACCACTCACACGTTCACATGGCGCATCCTCATATACACCTAGAGAGAGACACACACACATATATATACAGCCACATCATATTTACGACTCGCACTGGCTCGTCTTTTGTGTTAATTCCCTTTATTACCTCACTTGAGAGCCCTCTCTCTCTCTCTCTCTCTCTCTCTCTCTCTCTCTCTCTCTCTCTCTCTCTCTCTCCATCTCTCTCTCTCTCTGTTCGTTTTTTCTCGTCGCGCATGTGTATGTGTGCAGGGGGTTATATACGCTTGCTCTCTCCTTCCCCCAGAGCTTTTTTACGAGCTTTTTGCAAATTTAATTTTCCAGCGCGGTGCGGCAAATTGTTGTTTTGGCTCTGCGACGCGCGGGAATTTCGACGACGACGAAGACAAAAATCTGGATGTGTATATAACGTATATGAACGACGGAGCGAGAATTAGAAATTGGACAGGAAAGCGAGCATCCGACGAGCTACTTTGAAAGTTTTTTTCTTTCATACGTTATTTTGGATGAGAATTTTATGCGTCTCTTGACGAAAATTAACAACTTTTGCCACTCGGTGGCTGTATATATGAGCAATTTTTTTTTAAACATGTCATTTTTAAGCGCGTTGATGGTATAAGTATGCTTTATGTGTTTAAATTTATTCTTGGTATATAATCTTAAAATAAAATATAATTCTTAAACAAGCGAATTGCCAATATTTCAATTTTAAGAACTATAATTTAAAACAAATTAACGACAATTGGTAATATCCAACACTTATCTTTTAAAGCAGCATAAACGAAAGCTTTTTCTGTACATTCGGAAGAAAAAAAAACTGTGAATCACAATACACAAGTTTCACCTAAGTCAGCAATTAAGGCTTCCAGAAGCGCAAATTCAAGCAATTCAAAATGATTAATCGCTTCTTAAAGATCAACTCAACGATCAATTAAAACGAGCCAACTAATTAAGCCAATCATGAAAATGCCACCGAAAATTCCGCAGCGCACCAACAGCATCGTAAACACCACAAAATGAAGTAAATTTTTGAGACATGAACACGTACATAAAGTCTTCGAGCTCGAGTAAAACGACGTGAGAATAGCCAAAAAAAAGTAAGAGAGGAGAAAAAAGGGCCAGTAGCGCGTATGCAGCGGGTAAAAAATTAATGCAACCTTAGCAATTTATCAGTTTAGCATATTCAGGACTCTCTCGTGAATTTCTGTACATATATATATATATACACACACGGGTGGGAATTTGCAAGTACAAGCTATTCCATTGGCGAGGTCGCGAAACGTAGATGGGTGAAAAAACTGCACTCGAGGCAAAGGGGTGGAAAACAAACCGTTGCCACTTCGTCTCTTTCTCGCGGCGGCTCTTTTTCCCTCGTTGGTTGCCGCGCATTACGGCCCCTTTCATATTTTACTGGAACGCGCGCGTGCGGACAAAAAGTGCGCAAAAACCTGGATCGAGATAAAGCGTGGTAAAAATCAGACGACGCGACGCTTCGGTCAAGTTGACCTTTGATTCCGATGATTTATCCTTGGAATTAATGCGGTAAGATAAGAAATGATGATTTGCTCTCGCTGGCTTTAGCGTCGCTTTTTTTCTTCTTCTACTTCTTCTTGGGTCTTCCGATGCACCGGGAGGTGGTGGTGGTTAATGTGATGAGGGATTAGGATATTATAAGGTTGTAGCTTCGAGAATAGGGGTGATTTGTTGTGGGAATAGAGAATGGATCTGATCTTTCGGTGTAGGAAGAAATTCAATTTAACGGCTTCGCGTTTTGGAGAACTCGCGATATATAGTGAAGGCGGAAATTCAGCGTCGAGTATTAACCTTGACCTCTGACTATCCTTTAGAGTGTCTCAAAAAAGTGAAACTCGACTATTTAATTTTATACTTTTGATAAATTTCTATATGTAAAAATGTTGTTTTGTGGAGATCGCCATAGTTCAATTAATTAGTACCTATATTGTATCTCAAGCTTTTTTTTCAATAAATTAAGTACATAAGAGTAATTCAATAGTGTTCCAAATGCAATATTTTTATTTGAACTATTCATTAGGTGGTTCAGAATTTTTAATAGCACATCGTTTAATCAAACGTGCAAGTAAATATACAACAATTCACCGTTAAACACGCGAAAACCTTTTACCCCAAACCCGGAATAAGCAGATTAATAAATCGAAATTCACTACGTCGTTAGCTAGGTGTTTATCGCACTGGTAGACAAAAAAGCAAGGCAAGAAGCACCGCGAGCATCTTTAAGCGCTCGTTCTCGCGTTAAAAATGGAAAAAGAGTCAGCCGATATAAGTATAAGAGCTGCTAGTGGGCGGGAGACCGGAGGGGGAAGAATCCGCGAAAGTCGCTGAAAAATTCATGAGCCGCGTGCCTTACGGTCCTATACATAAGTATATATATATGCACGCTGTGCACTGCATCTCTCGGATGCGGGGGAATAAGTTGTATTATTCGCGACGCGTACAAAGGGTGGCCAGCTCAGCTCCTTTCGACAAATGCTAATTCCTGCGCCAGCACTCTTCTCAGACTTTAGATGTACCGACTTATTGCGCTTTTTTACTTTGTATGCTCGAGTTGAACTTTCGGGAAAATTGTTGGTTGCATTTTTGTGTAACGCTTATGACTTGATTTTTATTATAACATCTATTTAAAATAACATCTGATACATTTATGATTTTATTTGATATTTAGGTTACTTCAACAGGCAAAAAAATAATTCATAATTTTCTCTTCATTTTTAACGTGTCATTTTTTGCTGTTGCAATCGTGATTGCATACAGTTATTTTTATTTTAAACTGTTTTATTGAATTATCCACAGTTTAAGAGCATATTCAAGGAATAATTGCTTCAATTTGCAAATAATTTAAAAATGCGAAAGAAATATAATTTTAACGAAATATTATCCGTCTGATATAGAATTTCTGACATCAAAAGGATATAAGCGAAACCCATACCATTGTTCAGAGCACCGAAATATATGAATGAAAAGAAGCTCCGTACCTTACCCCGAGGGAAATCGGAGGAAAACGCGTTCCAAGTTGATTAAATAACACTCGAAGTAATTCTATATTCATCCATACCTTATTCTTCTTAATGTTCTTAGATAAGTACTCCCGACATCGTTTAATTAACTTTAATTGCACCAGCAACGCTCGATTCACTTGAACCTTTTACTCTACTTTTTCTGAAAAAAATCCCGTTTATTTTCCATCTAAATTTTCATTTTACCCTCAGCTGCCAAAACTTGTCTCTGTCGCGCTCGAACATATAAATCACTCACAAAGGCGACGAGTGCATTTGTAAATTAATCAATCCCCAAAATAAATGTAATCCTACCTTCGTTAAAAAAAAAAGTTACATAGAGGAAAATGAAGGAAGCACACGCTTTCGATAAATTTTTTAGACTCAAAAAAAAAAAAGAAATCTGTACAGCAGGTGGAATGTAAAGCGCGAATCCATCATCCATCGTCGTTTTCTCGCGTTCATAAACTATAGAAACGGGCCGATGAATGAGCGACACCCCCGCGAAGCCCCCGTTCATTTATCTCCGCCCATCGAACGCGCATGCATAAACAAAAATAATAATGATAATAAAAGAAATATAAATCGAGCCGAGAACACGTCATAAATCTCGTAGACGGAAAATTTCCACCCCTTCCCCCCGTCGAATCATCCCCTGTATCCTCAATGGCACGACTATCTATACAGATATACCGTCTGCATGTATATAAAGGGACGCGGGCCAGTAAACCCCAACTATCAATTGTCGTTCAAAGACATCTCACGTCCTATATTACGGTCTAACGTTTAGTTACATCGACGGCACGCGATATCGCTTTCGCGTGCCCTGGGGAAGTAACTTAAACGCTCGGGCTCTTTAGCTGCGATTCGTTCTCCCATGTATGCATGTGTATATATATATATTGCAATACGTAGAATGTAAGATAGTACGTAAGTTAGTATGTAAGTTTTTTGTATACCAGCCCTACGCTCAGGCAATTCTATTTGCCTATAGTAGGATTACAATGTAATATTCCAGTTTAAATAAATAAATAAATAAATAAATATATGGGTGTCTCTTTTCTCTTCTTTCTTTTTCTTCTCGCGTTTTTACTGTTTTACGTTCGGTTGCGCGACTTTCACTTCGACGAAAAGTAAAAAATATAACGGTACATTGTCAATCAGTCCGAAGTAATCAATTGCAAAGTTTAAACTTTAAACGCGCATTTTATAATCATGCAATCGTTTATATCTTGATCGACTGAAAATTAAAGAACTGTGAAAGAAATGAAAAATAAATTTTTTATAAGGTATTAATTAAGATTTCATAGGTTTTTTTTATAATTTTTAATACGATATGAACTAAGATTCCATATGAGAAGAGAAAAAGCAATATAAGCCGAAACGAATACATTGTCTTTCCATCCCAATATTTTCGGCAGTTCATTTCAATCGCTTTAAAATCACGTCCCTATTGTCCCCGGTCTTCGCGAGCGGATGCGCGAGCATCGAAAGTGAAGCAGCGATAGTCGTATATGCCGCGCGGAAGCCAGGCAGTAAGTAGCAGCCGAACGGACGCGGACGTAAAATCGATGCCTTGCAGTGGTGTCGAATGCGTTACGGGCGCGTCGCTTAGATAAGTAGGATGTATGCCTTCGACGTTAAACGAGGACTGCAACGAGCCTACAGGGGACAAATGGTGCCGCCTTCTTCGCCGCGCGTTGCCATTCATACAGTTTGCACCCGAGCCTACTCGTCTTTTATTGCTATTGGCATACGTATATATTAGCCGTTCGACTGCTGAAATATGAATAAGCGAGTCTCTGTACAGCACTCAGAGAATCCCTCTCTCGCTGGTTCAACTGAAAAGTTTTTTTCCCTTTTTCTGAAAAATCTATTTATATTTGTTGGAGTTGCAAAAGTTTCGGAATCACACTGCGAATGTATAAGGTATAACGATATAGTCGCTTGGACAAATGAAAAAAAAAGCAGGAAGATTTACAAATCCAATTGCAAAAAAGAATTTATCAGCGAATTTTCGGTTGTAATAAAATATATATACCCGCACATGCAAAAATGGCAGGGAATATATAGTTTAATATGCGAAAGCATAATATATGTCTCGGGCCCCGAATTTATATCAGCAACGGCCAAAGGAAAAAGAACCATTCGGAATTCCTCGAAAATGAGATTTATAAAATGAAACGAGCTTTATATAGGATATGTTCAGGAGAGGCTTTCTTCTTGCTCGGCTCGCTCATTCACATGCAAATTCCGGGAGCAGCTTCCAAGAATCCGAACTGTCAAATTCCCGACAGCTTTCCGATACTCTGCATATATACCAGGATTATATATATTTTCATGCCAGGACGCTAGGTCTTGTAATACTTTTTGCGGTTGGTATCATAATCGCATATATTTCTATTTCTTGATTGTGGACCAAGAGCGCGCGGAAATGGTACATAACGAATAAGATATCTCTTTGACCATGTCGCTCTTTCATTAGAATTGCGTTACAAAAGCATTATCGGAGAAAAAAATTATTTTTACCGCATCGATACGATTTCAGTTATATAATGCAGAATATAAGATGCAGGAGGACGTGCAGAAAGAAAGGCCTTTTAAATAGCATCACAATAGCAGCGGCGAATTCTCTCGGCAATTTTCCTTTTGTATAAACGGTTCCGAGGTAGCCGCCGCGCCGCCACCGTGACCGCACAACGAGCCATGCCCGCGCCTAAAAACTAGGAAATTTTCATAACGTCCAGACCGCAAAGCACCAGCCGGAAATACATTTTAAAGTGGATTCTAAATGGCCGCAAAAAAGGGGGCAATATTCTCGAAAGGATTAATCCTCGGTAGGGGGACGCACATCCACTCGCTACAGCAGTCCTTTGGCCGCGCGCGAACCCCAAAGAACCCTGTCCCAGCTAATTTAACAATGGAATTTCGTTAACCTCGCTCAAAGACCTGTACATATACATACACACGTACACACAGAGGTACGGAAGGAAAGTTGAGAGGGTGACGTTATTGCTGGTCTGATGATGGAAAAAGTGGGCCAATGCCTGGTGCGCGGTTCGAGCCCAGCTGATTAAAAGTCGGATGCCTCTGTATATACCCTTTCTCTCACTCGACGACGACAGTCGACCCAACCCCTTATTCCCTTCGCTTTATTGTATTTTTTTTTCGCTCTGCTTGCTGGCGGCGCGCTGCACGCGGCCGTATATGTACATATAACTCCTCTCGAAATACGTCCACTTAACCGATGTAATGAGGCGGCTTGCGAGTTGGCTATCCAAGCTTAGATCTTCGCGATCTGCGATGTCGTGGTAGGTTTTTCTCTTGCTTAACCAAGCATTGCCTTTGTAAATGAGTAAAAGTCGGTACAATGTGTTCCAAATTGATAGTAATGATTTTACAAAACAATTATTTGCTTTACACTATATGAACATTTCCTGGAATACACGCGGTCACATCGTCACTCGCATATTTTCAACGATATTACCATTTCATGGAAATGATTTGCATTTCAATAAATTCCCGAGAATATAATAATTTAATTACACAAATTTAATATCAATTTAATCATCGATGATCCTTAAAACATTTAAATAAACGAAAGCGTATATAACATTTCCGCATAATGCATGTATATAATTCAAAGCTGCAATAAAGAATACATCCCAAAGGAATCAATTAAAAAAGAAGAGAAAACGAGAAATCAGTGACTGAATAAGTGATAAAAAAAAAGAGGGATATTTCGCCTCCTCCGCCGCTTCGCAACGTCGTCGAAACGTTTCATCATCCGTATAGCAACGCGTCAGGATACACACGCGCACGCATACACTATAAATTCACGGATGTGTAAAAGTCGACGTGTATAACGTTACCATCACAGCGCGCATCTCGTTAAAGCGCGGCATAATGAAACTGCACGCGCGCGTGCAAATTATAACTAAAGCCGAGCGCGCGCGCTAGCTGTGATGTGGTAGACGGAACTTTACAGCTTTGCGCTCTAATTGAGATTAGCTGCTTATATATTACACACGCTGTGCAGAATGGAGAAGAGCTCGCGAGATATTTGGGAGATCTCCTTTGAGGGCTGGATCGCGCGAATCGTTATCCGATTTTATGACATGTATACCAGTCGTACAGGGGAGTTATATACGTGGACGTTCAGCTGGCGAGATTATTTACGCGCGCTTTAAGCGGACTTTCATTGCTTGGGCTTTGCCTCGCGCGGATATGTCTGCTTTGTGAGCTTTTGATAATTGATCGACTTCTCGAATCTCGATTGAATCGATAGGAATTATATACAGCGCTTGATTGCCCGGTACAGTCGATCAACTACCCATGTTAACTTTCTTCACAAATTTCTGTTTAGAACACTGAATACTGAATACTCCATGTCATATCCGAATCAAATAGAAATCACTTGTATACGCGAACTGCTTTACAAAGTTCGATAATATTAAAGCTTCATTTATTGGCTGATTAAGTGCTCAGGAACTCAACGCGGGTCTCCAAGCCTTCCAAATGTGTCAAAATCATCGCGTGCAAAATCGTTTGTCATTCACCAGGCGTAATACGATACGCGCAGCAGCCTCTACGAAAAGAGGCGACGACGACGACTATGATGATGATGATTGTGTGCACACGCGCGCAGCAGCAGCTGCATTATCATGCGCGTGGCGCGACTACGCGATTCAATCGAATTTCGCGCGCGGCGGCGCGCATTTCCCTCGCGTTTTCCGCGGAATACGTGCGTCCGCGACAATCGGCCCCATTGCGGGCGTCGCTATAACTTATTCACGCGAACAATGAGAGAACTGGCGGGTAGTAGTATAGCATGCGCCTCTTTTTTTTCCTCGCTTCTTATGCTCGTCGAGGCTCTCCTTTTGTTCTCGCGCGCGCGTTTCTCTCTCGACAATTGACGGTTGACGGGGTTTTGAAAAATATTGATGATGCTGATACGCGCGCCAGCATAAAATCGGATGTGTGCTGGAGGCTATAAAATTTGTTGTAATCGCGAGCGGAATGCTCGCGATTAATGCAGAGCGGGAAAATATTAGTTCTGACGATCAATTTATTTGTTCATAATGAGATTAAGATGAGCTCTGTTGAAAGTCGAATAATATAATGGTTTTAAAATCGAATCTAATTTTTTACAATAGATTGACACGATAGTTCTCGAGATATAGAAGGATAGGTGGACAACACAGGCGCGTCACCAAAAAGGTTTCTCATAAATAATGTTATGTTTTTAAATTTGTGCGTGTTTTTTCCATTATGTGTATGCAGTAAAATTGCTTTTAATAGAACTACCTTAATGGAAGACTGAATCTTAATTTTATCTAATCTATTGAAGTAATTTAAAAATGCTTAGTTTCCCCTTAAATAAAGTAAATCGACAAGTTAGTAGGAATGTCAAAAAAGATCAATGGTCCTAAGATTATAATAGCGCTGACTGAAATTTATTAGGCAGAAAAATATTCTTCCTAAGAAAGTGGTTGAATAAATTTTTTCTGTAAACAAATATTTTACAGATTCAATTGAATCGTATATCCCCAGCATAATAACCAGCAATTTGTAATGTATAAACAATTAATGTGCATTGTTTTTTTTCTGTGTGTTTTCAGGTTTTATTGGGACTTGTGCATGCTTCTTCTGCTGGTGGCCAACCTAATCATCCTACCGGTCGCTATTAGTTTTTTCAACGACGATTTGAGCACACGGTGGATAGCCTTCAACTGCCTTTCCGATACGATATTCCTTATAGACCTCGTTGTCAACTTTAGGACCGGTTAGTATAAACATTTTACTATTGCTTAATCGAAAATGACAATAAATCTTAGATCTAAAGTTTCAATTTATTAACTTTTTGAGGTGATGATCATTAAATAATTGTAGCGAAAATTTGAAGTTAGACGAAATCACAACTTTCAATATCCTTCAAGCTCATCGTATAATTTCCTACTCAAAGTGATTGGATAAACTCCGAAGAATATCACACCGGGATTTCTCAAAGATCAATAAAAGGAACTAATTGCAAACCGATCGCACTTAATTATTTGTCCGAGCAAAACCAGCGAACTCCGATCGATCACCGGAAAAATCGCCGCTCGCTCATTTACGATAACACGCGTGATTCCACGAGAACAAGGGAGGGAGGGAGAGAAAAAGAAGTGAGTAAGAAGCGAGCGAGTCCGCTATTAAGGTCAAATAGGGCGGATTAAAAATCCGTGCCAAAACGCGCGATCTCGACATGGCACACTCGACTCGCTTTCCGGACTCATCCTCGTCTGCGCCCTGCTGGCTTGCCTTACTCTCCTCTGATTTAATCAGGCGAACCAGGAGCGCTGACGCCGAGGAAATTTTGAAAGATTGTTGCGCGACCGCTCATTAAGATGCTCCTGTCGCTGTCGCGACACTGGAAGCTTTCGGATCCGGCGATCTTTAATCGGGTAATTATTGTGCAAGATGCGGGATTTGAAGGAGCGTTAATAATGGCTTTTTTATTCTTTGTTGATCAATTAAATCGTGGTATTATTTAGATAAACCTAGACATTTGAACGATGGTTATTATTTTATTGCAGAAAAATGATAATTACATTACGAAAACTCTTAAAACAAGTGGAAGGCTACTTTCCCAGAACAAAGAAAGCAAACGATATACTGCGTTTTCGCCCTGACTATGGTCACTCGTGCATTTCCAATCCCATTTCTGCATTCTTTAAATAATAAGATGCCCGTCCTTTGCGAGAACTGAGTAGCCACTGACATCTCCTTTATCGTATCTCGCTATTAACTCGTTCAATTTTATACGCTCAAAAGTTTTAATTAAAACTTTTTTTTAACTTTTTAATTTTTCGCATGCAGTGGAGCAGTGGTATAGTATTCTGGTTCCGTGAATACGACTTGGTGAAAATACATGCTAATTAAAGCAATATTAATTAGCTGTTCTTTTTTTTTGTGTAACTCTCGGTATTACGTGGAAATGTTTACAAGAAATCAATTAACGCTACCAAAAATAACGAATATAATTAATGTAGTGGAAATATAATATTCCGTTGAATAATCACGAATAATTACAGAAAAATACGCTCACGTTACGCAGAATGATTCATATTATGATAAAGGGTATTTAAAAATTCAAGCGCAGTTGAATAAGACATCAATGTCACTTGTTAAGGGTAAAATGTGAAGAATGCGATACGGAACGAAACAAGATGTAATAAAATCATTCGATATATGTAGACTCATGAAATATGTAAAGTCAATAGAGCCATCGTCTCGAGGACCAAGTTTCGTAAAGTTTGACTCCTCGAGATTCCGGAAATTATAAATTATAATTAGGCCAACTGTTCCCGTGACACTTTCCTTGATTATTTAACGATTGCGCATTCTGCTTGGCAGCTGCATTGTTATTTACTTCGGCAACAGTTTTTCAAACGCGCTTTCTAAGAATTATATACGTTCGCTTTTTGCTCGAACCCGAGTGTCCCAATCTTCTTATTTGGAATACTTTTATCGCCTTTGTTTTTTTTTTAATTTTGTGCTCGCGTTCATGATTCACAAAAATCCATATGCATAGTTCGAGTTTTCAAAGTTTTCGAATAAAATCTTAGTGGTGAAAAAAATTGACGATTATTCAAAACTATAACTGACAGTTAAATAAGAAAACATATATTTTACTGCTTCAGAATATAAGTGAGAGCATTAATAAACCGTCTTAGGAGGTTTACCACTGCAATTTCCAGTCATGTCACTTCGCGACACACCACAAAGAGTCCGTCCCACGCTCCCCCCAGCAAAGAAACCTCCACGTGCATCCTGACAGCGCACACGTGGTGCAATTTTGTTTTTCCCAAGACTCTACCGGACAGGATAGGAAGACACACACAATATATAAGCTCGCGTCTCGCTCCTTGACACTTTCGTTGCATTAGCCGTGCGCGCGGGGAGAGGGATTAATTTTCGAAAAGCGTCGCTTTCGCGCACACGCGAGTCGAGTGCAGTGTACTTAGAATTGGGTCATCGTGGAGGAGAGAGCGCAAAGAGACGATGAGGCGATTGTTACACTTTAAACCGTCGCGCATTCCAGTGGCAACGATCGAGCCGCGCGCGGATCGCACAATTGTTGCAAATTATTGATCTGCAGATGTGTATATATACCGACGCAGCCGTCCGACTATATGTATTTTTAACGGCGGCAATTATATTCACGCGCGATTACGAGTTTGCTGTAGGCTCGCGATCTCTTTCTTCATTGTTGATAAATCAATGGATGCCTGATTAGCGTGTACTAGTGTGCGGGATGAATGGGCTTGCGACTTGGCTTGTGGTTGGCCATGGTTTCGGATAAGAAAAGTGATGAGTCGCCTTTGTTGTGGACGTATTCTGAGAATACGATTGAATTCGATTGAATAATGGATGTCGTTTTGTACTGTTCTGCATCTTTGTGGATTAGAAAGTAAGAAGCAAGCTAATTTTTAGTTAGTTCAACACCATCTTTTTCGTTCATTAACATTCAACTATCCGCACAGCTTCCAGCATCCATAATTATCCACCTAATCATCGGTGCACAAAGTCCAAATCGTCGATTCTCCCAAAATACCAGGCTCAAAAACAACAACTTCGAGACATCGACAAGTCAAATTATCCCACCTCCAAAAAAAGAAAAACAGGCAGACAGAACACGAGAGTAGGACAAACAACCACCCAAAACTCACCTGTATATTACCACTAATTGACCTAATCCCACATGCAGCTAATTATTCTCGAGCTATTCACTTTTATCGCCCGAACGTCCGAAGTGCTTTGCACACAGGGCAGGAATTTATTGTCGTCATATAACGTGGCGGCGCGATATGTTAGTAACTTTCATCGGATGATGTAGTGTAGGCCGAGAGAGGCTTGTATAACAGCGCCCATGGGAACTCCTTAGTGCAGAGGCCCGCCCGGTATATATGCATATACCTGTATATATATGTATATACATATCCACGGACACGCGCCAAGCTCTCGAGGCGCATACAGGCACATACACGCAGACAGTAGACGATCCGAATTTCTATACCGACCGTCTATTTCCAGAGAGGAAATACCCCTGGGGGATCGAGGCCAGCTAGGATTAAACCCGCTCTCTCTCTCTCTCTCTCTCTCTCTCTCTCTCCCTCTCTCTCTTTCTCTCCGCCTCTCGCTTTCTTTCTTTTTTCTCTCTCTCCCTCTCTCTTCCTCTCTCTTTTTTTTCCTCTTGACTTCCTTTCCTGTTTTCTTTTTAATTTTGACGCCTGTTTGCAATTCACTTTTTTCAACGTATGCTCTGGTGGGATGGACATGGTTATACTCTTTTCTTCCGAAGTAATCGGTTGATCATCGTGTATGGCTGTTCGTGGTATGATTAAAGCATTCTGGAGTTTTAAGGCCATTAGCTAAGCTAATTAGTTACTTTCAATCTTGTTAGTAAACTTTTTAATATATTTCCAAGGATGTTTTTTTGGGGTTGGAAACTCTCATAACATTTTACATCTAGGTAAAGATCAGTTTTGATAACCAAATTATCAAACGTAAAAAGTTGAACAAAATAAATGTGTCGATATTTTGACCGTAGAGATCAATAGATTTCATTCGAAATTTAAATTTATGTGCCATTGATGCTAAACTGCCCTCCAAAATTTGTTTAGAATTCAACCTCGAAAAGCTTTGCTTTTAAATTTATGCATTAGGATGCGGTAAAGCGAGAATACCATTTTAAAATCCTCAATTACTCCGTTCGATTCAATTTAGAATTCAATTACTACGTTTGATCTATAATGATGAACCGGTGCTATTACGATAGGGAAATTCGCATGGAAATTGAAACAGTACGATCGTTTTATGGGAAGAAATCTTCCACGCGCAGTAAATCCAGTTCCATTCCGCGTCACTTACTTTTCCGATGCGCGGAAAATTTAATTTTCCCCAAAAAATCTCAACGGCCATTGCATCAAACATTTATTAAAATCGCTTAATAAGCTGCACGCATTTTTTGACTTAATTGAAAACCTCACATACCTATATATACATTAAAACTCGTTCCAACCAGAAAACATCCCAGCGTGTTACTGTATATTCTCCCCCATCTCGTTCGCCAAGTCGCACAGCATATACCCTTCTAATTGACACTCGTTTTCAGCCAATTTAAGTTCGGCATTCTCAAAAAGAAAAACTTTAATCTCCGCAACGAGAAATAAAAGTAAATCCAGAGACGCGCAGCAAGGCGAAAAAAGGATTAGAAAGAAAGTAGGAAACTTAAGCCAATTAAAGACGAGATATTCCTTTAACGAAACGCTGCATATATACACACTCTTTTACGTGCATACACGAGAGAGGGATACGACCAAGTCAAGACACACTACTCGGTGCCAGTACATATTGCCGGTCGCAAAGTAACGAGGTCGCATTAACGAGCCCAAAGTGTTTTCGGTTCTCGTATATATATATATATACGCGTATGTGAGTGCATCAGCACAGGCGGATCATTAAACTGCAACGTAGAGAGAGAGAGAGAGAGAGAGAGA
>UELV01080159.1:0-39358 GCA_900490015.1 Megastigmus stigmatizans | reverse complement strand
GTGTGTGTGTGTGTGTGTGTGTGTCTGCGTATGTATAATTTCGAGCGCATTTATGCATACCTACATCAAGGAATTATGCATCAAAATTTACTGTTTCACTCGATAACGCGGAACGCATTAGTAACTTTTGCTCGTATTACTTACGAAATAAACTTTTCATGATGGAAAAACCGAAAGATTTTGATCAAATGATTTTTAACTCATAAATATGAATTTGTAAGTATAGCTGCAAATTTATGTAATATTTTAATTACAGCACCGAATGAAATAAAATACTTTATGAACATTGAGCCGGATATTAATTTAGTTGTATACGCTGTTTAGATTCCTCGCTCGGCAGTTTACGGTCCGGCTAGGAGACATCGACCTCGAGAGGGACGACGAACCCTCGACTCCGGAAACCTACGCGGTCAAAGAGATCCACGCGCATTCCAAGTTCTCTCGTGTCGGCTTCTACAACGACATCGCCATTCTTGAATTGGATCGACCGGTCCGTAGAACTCCCTACGTCATACCGATTTGCCTGCCTCAAGTGCGGCATAAAGGCGAGCCATTCGCAGGTGCCAGACCTACTGTCGTCGGCTGGGGAACGACTTACTATGGTCAGCTTAATTCTCCATTTATAAAATAAGAAAATTATTATCAACGGATCTTTCATAACGGAAACTTATTACAGGAGGAAAAGAAAGCACGATCCAGAGACAAGCGGTTTTGCCCGTGTGGCGAAACGACGACTGCAATCAGGCTTACTTCCAACCGATTACGAGCAACTTCCTCTGCGCCGGCTACAGCCAAGGGGGCAAAGACGCCTGCCAAGGAGATTCGGGTGGACCCCTCATGCTGAGAACCGAGAATCGATGGATGCAGATCGGCATAGTCTCGTTCGGTAACAAGTGCGGCGAGCCCGGCTATCCGGGTGTTTACACCAGAGTGTCCGAGTACTTTGACTGGATAAAGAGCAACTTGCGATGATGAGCGCGAGCCACGTGTCATCGCTCAAATCCTGAGTTCCCAGCAAACGAACGACCAATCATTCCGTCCGCGCAGTTGATCTTTTCTCACGGCAATTTATTCTATTTATGTCCTAGTACCTATTCTGCCTTTGTTTTACGAGAATCAATTGCCGATGATGAGCGAGTCGCTATTTTTTACCTATAGGCTTCTTAAAGTGTGTATATATATGATACGTATGTAGACGGAGATACGAGTCTGCAGAATATTTATGAGAAAGAAAACATTGACTGTTTACGTGTAATGTAAGAAAATGTATATAGAAATGAATAAATTAATTATTTAAAGTTCGTAAAAATGCTTTACCAGTAATTGTCATTAGAAGCCATCTACTATCTGTACTACTACTAGCTATTTCTCATTGATTAAAATAAAACAGCTGTTGTTTAACAATCCATAATAATTAGTTTTATTAATACTCAATTGTTCAATAAGTACTGTGTCCTTAAAAATACAGTATAAAAAAATCTTTGGAATAGCGAACACCACAGGTCATTATAGACTAGTTTCAATAAATCTTAAAATAAAGGAAACAAGTGCCCTCAAGATTCGCCTTCTGCTACTCTTAGCTTACTAAGATTTTTCTGTACAAGAAGTCTTAAGTGATCGGGAAGACTTGATAGTATGACTTCTTCGAAATTATTTATAATCGGCTCGTCGTCATTTGATAAAAATTCTTTCGAAAATAACCCAAAAGATTTTAATTCCCTTTCATCGACCAGTTCAACATTATTTTCCTCAACTCTTTTACTTTTTACATCCAGTTCAATGTCACTTTCTTCAGAATTTCTACTATTATTAACATCTAGTTCGACATTATTTTCACCAGTTAGTTTACTTTTAACATTTTCAGCACAATAGTCATCACTTTCTTTGTTTTGAATACTTTGTTCGGTAGTACTTTCTTCAGACTGTTTACTCCTACTGTCTCTTTCATTTAAACTTTCATCACATTGTAAATCTGATTCCTTGTCATCTGATCTTTCTTCTGATAAATCAGATGTGCAACTGGTTGAATCACCTATAAGCATTAAATATTTGTTTCAAAATTATAAAAAATTATAAAAAAAATATATCTCAGTTTTGTGTAACAATTTAGTTACTTACATCGTATGTCAACATCTGCACTAGAATATCCTTCTAATAGTTTCATTGTTGGAGATTGTATAACTCTATCTAATTCACACATTCTTGCAGCCAGGATCCTAAGAATTAATAAAAATATTTTTTTAGTTTCATGTATTATTTTAACTTAAATTAAACTACAAAACTTACTTATTTGCTTTTTTCTGATGTGCTAAAGCTAGATTTTTATCATTTAGTGCCTCTAGAAGAGCAGCGCAGAGGCTATGCAGCTCTGACAATGCTGCAGCAGATTTTTGTGGCGGTATATTTGGTCCTTGTTGTAATAATTGTTCCACTTGTTTAAAGGTCATTATAGAACCTACAGATGATTTCCCTCCTAATTTTATCGTTCCCTTTTGCCTCTTACTATCTAGCATACTCTACAAAATATTTACATTTAATAACAATAGATATCATTATTTAATAATGTAACAAGCTTGGCTTACTTTATATTTTTGAACAGACTGTTGAGCTAATTCTTTTTCTTCTAATAACTGCTGAAGCCTTTCTTGTAAATACCTATTTACATCATATACTGCATTATAAATCTATTCTAAATTGTATAATATATCCATGCAGTTAGTGTACTTACCGATTCTCATTGACCAGTGCATCCACATCTACAGGTTTCGATGCACTGAGTGCCTTTGAAAGTTCATAATTCAGCCTATGGGCCTTACACTTAAAAGCATCCCTTTCCATCTCTAATTCTTGCTTTTCATCCAAAATAGATTGTAAATCTAATTTCAGTTGTCTATATCTAACATTTAACTTTTCCAGCTGTTCTATCAGTTCCTCTCTCTGATGAAGTGCAGGCGTTATTTCACTTGCTGGTCTAAAAATTTCTGTCTTTTTTGAACGCAATGCTTTAATATCTTCTTCAGCTTCCTTCAGTTTTTGTCTCAAGGTATCAACTTGTAAACGAAGGCACTTGTTTTTCTCTCGAGCTTCTATCAATAGGTCCATTATTTTTGTATCCTCCTCTACAGTATCAGCCTTACTCTTATCTTGGTCTCTTCTGTAAGCAACATTCAAAGGGATTCTATAACCATTGACTACTTTGTTATCGGGTATCTGTTTTCGCCTGTTCAAGTCTTCCTGTAGCTGTTCTGCCGCAAGCTTAAAACGATCTCGTTGCATTCTGCATTGATCCAATTCCTGACTCAACATCATTAGAGCCTGTGTTTTAATCTGTATTTTTTTCCTCAAAAGGAGCTCCTGCAACGAAACAAACAAGTAGATACAGCAGGCTCATCAACCATTCTAAACAAACATCTATACACGAGAAGATCAAAATAAAGTAATAATTACGAAATTTACCTCAGACTCGGACATCTGCGAGGGCTGCTCCTCGCTCTTGTGAAGAGGCGAGTTCTTTCGCTTATCCAAAATCCCGTTCATGATGAACTAGGTGGTTTTAAGGAAAACAGCAGGTCTTAACTGTAAAGGTTAATCCCTCAAAGCCAGACCGAATTGCTCTCAGAACTGGCAGCTTGGACAGTTCTGCCACGAAACAATGCACACTATGTTTAAGTGTAACGTCCGGTTGTAGTCAGGGCACGTAATCCTTATCGTACTCGCTGTTGCGCTCATACGTCGTCGTCACGTAGCCAACGCGCATTTTCATTATATTCGTGAGAATATAGCAGAAGGTGTTTGGTGTATAAGAGACGTGTTCGTGGCCAGCTGGCGATTCCGGTCACCAACGCAGCAGCCGCTAATAATTTCTCCACGATTTCTCCCCCACTGTAAACGTGCACAAACAACACAGGCGCTGGCCAACTGCGCGATTAAAGGTCCTGCGCTCTTGGCGCCGTTGCATCTGCGCATGCGTTCGCTCTCTGTCTACATACATATAGCTATAGGTAGGTATAGTAACACTATACACAGAACACTTTACAGTCATACTGTGCACGTATACCTATACAAGTATACACCGTTCATTCATGGTGTTAGTCAAGCAGTGCTGTTAGCTGTAAGCTGTCGCGTGCAAGTATACTGTATACAGTTTTACACTATACAGTTTATACTGTACATATAGTGTACACCATCATCGCACATCAGCAGCGGCGGAGCAGTAGGTACTTACTTTCGTACTTTGCAAGGCTGCAGATCGATCGACACGCGCGGGGACTATTATATACACACAGTCCCGCGCTCCCTCCGTATAGTCCGTCACCTCCGTGCAATATACAAGTGTCGCCCCTCTATACGTGTGTGTACTGTGTCGTACGTGCAATAACCCACACATCGACTGCTATATGCAAGCGGGGGCGAGAGTGGCGGAAAACAGCGATAGCAGCAGCCGCAGCACTACTTAGCTCGCAGCAGCAACAGCAGCAGCTCTCGCCGAAAACAAAGAAAGCGCTCGCGCGCCCCGCCGGTTCGACAGGCAGCACAAACATTTCGGAGCCTCGCGGCGCGTATACTACACACCAGTGTGCTATATAGCTCGGAGAAAGTAATAACAAAGAGCGATGTCATCATTGGATCTCTCAAAGTGGCAACGTGCGCGCTCCAATCGACTCGCGATCGCCGGTAAGAGAAAAACTTTGCATTGAAGCCGGCGTGGCCCGTTTCGATTATTTGTTCTCTCGAGTCCACGTTCCCCTCGGTGTCTCGAGGAAGCAGAAACCGAGAGAGGAAGTGCGCTCGGCCATCGGGCGACGCGCTGCAGCCTCGTCGCCTCCTCCTCAGCTATTATACCTGCGAGCTGATCCCTCATCACCGTAGCTAAGACTGCAGAGCGAGAGAGAGAGAGAGAGAGAGAGAGAGAGAGAAGAGGAAGAAGCTGGAAAGGCCGTATATATAATTATATTCGGTGGAGAGCGCGCGCGTGCATAACGGCGCTTTTGCGCGTCGAAGCGAAGCTCTCTGTCTCTATACCTACTCGCTCTCCTCTGTACTGCCAGTGTAGTACGCGAAGCGAGCCTAGGCTAAAGGAAAGAGAGGAAGGCGAAGAGCTGCAAAGAGGAAATGCCACGAATCAGGGAGGAACTCCTGGAGAAGTTCGAACTGGAGACGAAGGACGACCCCTACCAGCTGATATACAGCATCGACGCTCGTGCCTGCTACAAGCCCTACGAGAAAGTAAGCGATAGATGATAGCAAACAAAATAATAAAGAGCCGCAGACAATGCGAGAAATGTGCGACCACTGACCAGTGTGCGCGCGAGCGCCAGCCGCGAAATCGCTCGCGCGCTCACCAATTATCTCTTAATTAGAAGCCTCTCTTTTTCTCTACGATCTTTCTCTGCTTTTCTTTTTCTCGTTTCGAGTACTTACAGTCTATGACGGGAAGCGTCATTTCCATTTCTACCCCGTTACGCGTCTTTTTCGTGAAATAACGCGATTGCGAGCAGCGGCTCTGCGCGTTCTTTTCTCTCTCTTCCTCTCTCTCTCCCTTTCTCTCTCTCACTCTCTCTCGCTCTCTTCTCTTTACTTTACTATAGCTCTCTGTGTGCATACTTTACTCTTTTTCCGAGAAAAATAGGTTAGGTATTGTTGCATGCGAACTGTTTTACGGCTAAGTAAACATAGTGCATTATTATCAGTCGACCTTTTTGCGACGAACCTTTTAAGTGTTATTACATGTTTTATACCTTTAATTAGCTGAATTATACATTATTTACTCGTTAGCATTATTTTTTTTGTGGAATTGATTTTGCCTGAATTGGTAAAGAAGCTACTTCTTTAATTTCTCTCTAGCACGTTTGAAATGTTTTGTAAATATACTTATAATATTTTTTTAGTTCGATATGCGATAAGTGAGATTTGAAAGCAGAGAATTCCGAGAACAATTGTGGCCTGCTTTTTAAGCGTTTTGAGAATCAATTGAGACGATGTGCATATGAGCTGTGTCGTTACTCCGAAACGTGCTCTTTGCTTCCAAATATTTTCATGTTTGTCATTTTATTATTTTTTATCAATATTTGGTTTAAGTTATTAGAATGTACAAAAAAAAAGTATACAGCGAGTTGGTAGTTTGCATTTATTTGGTTGGTTTCGCTTGATCTGTATTTCGGAGCAATATATAGTACTTTGCTCCTAAAAACATTTTTTTATGTACCTAAACAATGTTTGCAATCATCATGGACGATTGAAGAGATGATCACTGGTAAGAAAAACACTTGGAAATAAAGATAGAAAAATTTTTGATTCGAGCAAAGGAATGCATCAATACAAGCAACAAAACATTCAGTATCGCTGCAGTCCGGTTGCGTTATCGCGCATAGAAACTTGCCTGGCCCGTACCGCGCAAGATAACCGCACCGGTAAATACAAATATTGCGCAGCAACTTTCGTCCGTATAAGTAACGAGACAACAACAAAACACGCATATACGCACTCGAGTGGTGCACTCGATTGAACCTGAAACTCGCTGCCACGATAATATACACGAATTCAACTGCGCGACAAGTGGCCGTGTATATACACACACACACAGACAGATCGGCGCGAAGAATTCAAGCAACGGGCGTCGTTGACGTTTTCAAGAGCTGCCGCGGCCGCACAGTCCACGTCGAGTGGATCTTTCTTTCTTTCTCGCTCTCCCTTTCCCGATTCTTTTCCTCTTCTCGCATCCGTACAGTATATATATATATATATATAAGTCTTAGCTCTCGGCTGTGCGCGGGAGGATAGATAAAAGCGACCAGTCGTTGGTCGCGCGCTCGTCACGATTAGATCTCCGGAGCGTATGTGCGTGCGTGATTATTGTATGGGCGGTCTGTGTGCCGAAAGTTGAACGATTATAATATATACGGGCTAGCGCGACGTGCTCCACTTATTTGTGCCGCGAGAGTCTGTGGTGGCCGGGGACCGGAAACGAAAAAGCCTCTCGGCACTTTTTTTTTCTCTTTTTTCTTTATCACGACCGAACGCGATAGAGCTCGAATCTTTATAATTGCGGGACCCGGGAAAATGTATGTGAGCGTTGTATAGCGCGATTCCGGCTCTTTCGGATTCGGTCTCCGCACCAGGTCCGAGTGAATTTGTGAATTTGAATAATCGCGCGCGGCTCTTTTCGACGATCCGACGTGGTTTTTTTTTGTGTTCACGCTACAGTGCCCCTTTCCCTTCCTGCGCCACTAGCAGAGCAGCTCTCGAGCGCCTGTAGAGTACGTATATTCGTTTTTGATGATCTTTTTTTTGCGCCTTCTTTGTTCGCGGTGTGAAAGAAAGTGGAGCGGTGAAATTGTTTTAGATATCGGATATTTTGACCCTTCATTATGGTTAAAGTGGTTTCGAGTGGAGCGATAGAGTTGGATTTCAATGATCTTTTTTTCCAGATATTTTTTTGAGAGATTGTTTTGATTTTGATTTTTATTTAAAACACTATGGAAATAATACAATCGAGTAAAGGTATGATTTAAACTTTATAGACAAAGTAATAAAGTCGAAAGTTTTGAAGACGGTTAAGAAATCACATTTTATCATATAATATATGCGCGGTTCAGTGACTTCGGGCTCCGTAACTTCCCATCGGGACTTACTGCTATGCATCTTGATAATAAAAACGGAAAGAAATTATCAGTTAGAGGAAAATTTTTTCCACAAATTGGACTTTGTATAGTTTCTCGAACCAGACTGGTTATGAAGAAATACTTTTTATTAAACATTATCGTTTCAATTAGTATAGACTTTAATTTTTACTCGATCAGATTTATATTTACTAGATATTAATGTAGTAAAATTGTTTTCACATTTCAAAATGAATGTCAATTTCTAAACAGAAAACCTGTGCAAGTTCTTCAGCATATTCTTCGAATATTTATTTTTATAAAAAAATAATTTCACTACTCCGTGAATAAAAATTGTAATTTATTCGTTATATTGCACTTGTCATTTGCATACGCAATAATTTCTCACTCTTTCATGAGACATTGATGTATATTTGAAGTTTACATCGTTAACACTTCTATTCAACTGCGCTTTTCAAGGCAAAATTTATGCACCTTCATTTCCTCAATATTCATTGATTTCGACTTCAAAAGCGCAGATTATTATTAAAATCCCATTTGAAAACCGATCGCTCATCAAACTTTCATTAAACCTTCCCACGGCACGGACATATTAGCATATATATATAAACACGCTGAGGTCAATAGACGTGCATAAAAATAGGGCGGTCGTAATAATGCGAGTCCAATCGATTCTGCACTAGACCTAATCAATTACGACCCTTATTGCTCGAGCTTAATAAATTTTAATGAGCTAGTTCCGGTGATTAGATCGAATTGGGTAACGCGGACAGTCGTGAAAAAAAGGCGGCGGCAGTAGCGAGAGAGGAAGAAAAGGTATAAAACGCGGCCGAGGGTCGAGGCGCGCGCGCGACGCGTACGTATGTGTGTGTGTGTGCTCGTTACACATGCAGCGCCCCTTCGGCAATGAAGCGCCGCGACGCTTATTTTCCCGACGCGCCGCTGTTGAGCCTCTATTTGCCAAGGCATCGTGTTTCGCGCGGTCGCAATAAAAGCGACGATCGGCCTGGAAAGAGAATATAACAAAAAATGATGCGCCGCCGCGCGGGGGATGTAAAAAACGGCATTTCTATATAGATATACGGGTGTGGCAGGTGACAGGAAAAAACGTATCTTGTTCGCGTGCAAAGAGTCGTAAACTCGGCTCGTATGGGCTGATAAATCGCGAACGCGAGGACATTTACTCGACGATGTCGCGCTGCTGCTGCTGCTGCTGCCGCTCCCATACAGCGAATAGCTGCCCCGAGAGATAAGTGCGGCTGCAGCGATCACTGCCCAAGATAGATTAGATCGCGCGGCTTAGGCCAATCTTTTCGAGATAAACGACGAGTCGCGATCTATCGAAGCGATACGAGGTAATGGAGAGCGGATGGATTGGGAGGAGTCCTTTGGATTTTTCACAATTAGCTAAGAGAATTGTCGTTTTGGAGCAAGTGGCTCGAGTCGTAAAATATATATGTGAAGGTATAATCTCTCTTGCGCACGCATTCGCGCGGCTCTCGTGCGGCAAATGCTGATGATCCGTGTCACCTCGTTTCCTTTTTTTGTCAAACGTTTTCTCTCAACTTTGCTGTTTCATTACTGGTGCATATATGTATACTAGTTATTTAGAATGCTAAAAATTTAAATGTAGATCAGGACTTTTTTTTAGATCGATAGCAAGTTGCATTTCCCGAGTTATGAATTTGAATGAAAAGTTTTTAATTGACCCCGGGTACAAAAATATCGATCGTATTGTATACATTGGTAGACTCTTGCTTTTGAATATTTGCATTTAAAACATTTTGGTCAATAGCCCGAGGACAGAAAGAGTTTTTCTTTGAAAGTTTATGAAATACTATATGTGATCATTTTCATTTAATCATATAACTTTTACATCAAAAGATATCAGTTTTCTAAGCATATCCATTTGTTCTTCGAATTATTGTTGTAGTTTCCTGTATATTTTTATTATATTGTATTTTTAATCATTACCGATCAATCATATAGATTAAGGATTTATTGTGCGATTAATGATTTTAATCGCTTATGCCATTGCAATTATTAGTATGACGTCGTTACAAAATATGTATATAGAAATTCTATAGTGTCATAACGATCACATTAATGGTATACAGATAATCTAGAAGTAAATTTCATGCCTAAGCGGGTTTGTAAATTGCTTATGACTATTTTTACCTGCAGGCGCATATTATATAGTTAACAATTCATCGCCTCCTTTATATTTATATATGTATAGACAGGTCGATTCATTACTTCAATCGGTATTAAAAAAAATCAAGAAAAATAGTGACGATAAGCCCGCGAGCGATATATACTTACACGCGTACTTTTTTCTTGCTTATTTACGTTTCGTAGGATTATATCAAAGCCGCGAGATTAGCTCAAGTTCGCAGAAGCGCTGCACAGCGAATCAATGGGAATTGCAAATCCTAGTAGATTATTATCCTTTCACCGAGAAAAAATAAAAACATTTTCTAAACAATGAAAACGATCCGCTAATACATGCGAGCGCGACTATAAAACAAGAGAGGAAAAGAGCCTCGATGTTGAATCTTTTTTTCGCAACGGTACTTGACACGACCTCTCCTTCTCTCTCTCCATCGGCTGAATCATATCTCGTCGACCTCGTGGCTTTTCAAATCTCTCGCGATGTACAATACAAAGAGGAGACGAACCGCGCGGGCCGAATTATTCCTTTTCCGCGTCCTATCGAGCGACTCTCTCTCTCTCTCTCTGCCTCTCCCGCAGTTGAAACAATAGGAGATGGCCAAGTCCCGATATCTATATAAAAGTTCAAGGATCGCCATGAATGGCCTGATCGGACGGTTGGCGAAACAACCGAACTGCAATAGGAGCGCTTGCGAGAGAGTGGAATCGGTTACGCGCTGCATAAGAATCTCTAAAAATATCGGCAGCTCGTCGACGATCGACGCGGCGAGCCTATCTTATTCTTTACCTTGTTCCGCTTCTGCGATGCGTTGCTACGTGCTGCTGCTTTACTTTTTCTTTTCTTTTGCGACTTGGGTATAAGGGTAGATGTGATGTGCGCAACCGTTGCAAAAGAGCAACGCTAACGATTCGGGGAAAAGATGTAGAGTATTCGTTGTCGACGGGGCCTCGCGAGGGGCGATGAAATTTTATTGATCTCGGTAAAGGCTCGGTAACGATTTTTAAAGGAAATTGCATAATGTATGTATTTGAACATCCAGGTTATCGTTACAAAGATATAATTGGACGAATCTTTGATTTTTTTAAACTGAAGCTAGGAAGTTAATATTTGTGAGCACGTAAATTATAAATAATTTATTATTTTACTTTATTTCTAGTTCCCAATATTCGTAAATAGTTTAGACAGCTGAAGTTCCGAATACCCATTTCGGACATACCGGAAGCTTGATTCACTCGGCAGAAGCTTTAGAAACGTCGATCATGCTCGAAATATTCAAAGTTTCCTTGCGAGAATTCCAAACTGTCGGACGCGACTCCTCGAAAAAGCAACAGCCTTATCTCATCTTAAACTAACAAATATATTCGCATCAGCATATGCTCTCGTTGGTTCCTTGGTAAAAGTCAATTTTCCCCCTCGGGTCGGTCGCCCATGTGTGTACACTGCAGCTCATCCTTAATTGTTCTTTCCGTTTTATTTAGACTAATCAGCCGCTCTCCTCGAGAGAGAAAGAGAGCCCGAGATAAGTATATACATGATGCGGGTGACGGTTCTCTTTGACTGCGCTGCGTGAACGAGAATGACGTATTCTCGGAAAATTAATGAAATCTGCTGCTGCTGCAGTTTTTCTTTCTTTTCATTCGAGGCACTTGGAAAAAGTGTAGGACTTTTCGCGCGATGTGTGATTGCGCAATAAGATGATTAGGCTAGCGAGATTTTCTTGGGAAAGCATTAATTGCTGGATTGTTTGTATATATTTTCTTTTTTTTTTCGTTGGCTTTGAATCGTGAGAATTGGATTGTTATGTACTAATGTGGGACCGGTATAAGCTATGTGAATAAAGAAAATATGTAAATTCGTAGACTTTTTCTTACACGAATAAAATTATTTGAAAGCATTGGTTGAAATAGAGGATCGTTGTTTGGACTAGACCCTATTGTTTCGAATATCTCGTGTCTTCGTGAAATTATTACAACATTCGGTATAATGCGGGTTGGGTTACAGATTCTGACTCAGCATCGACATACGTAAAACCCTACACTCCAAACGATTTCGCTTGACATACCTGTAGTATTCAAGCTTCATAGGTATATACCAAATAATTCAGCAGTCGGACATTCAAAATTAACAGTGTCCAAAGATACCCTCCAAGAGCCAATCTATTTTCATAAATAGAATTTGCCCAGCTGAAATACCATCCACTCATTCCAAACTATGTGTGCACCAATTCAAAATCTCTCTCTCTCTCTCTCTCTCTCTCTCTCTCTCTCTCTCTCTCTCTCTCTCTCTCGGTTCACATGAGCTTTGAAGAAGATAAAAGGCTCAACCGATTAACCCATTTAGCTGGGGCTGTAGGAGCTCCGCGGAAAGAATGCCACCCGCCGCGAGCTCATATACCTATTCACATTTCCCTAGGAATTCTCAGTTTCCGAGTGTGCAGATAAGAGACAGACTCTGCCGAGAGAGAGAGAGAGAGCGGGAATAGGGAAGAGATCGATCCTCGTCTAGGTCGCCGCTGCCGCGATATTCGACGTTTCTCGCGCGCCGCCGGCTGCACATTATCATACATTCGGAGCTGCTGCTGCTGTTGCTGCTACTACTACCGCCGTGAACAACATGTGCTTACCCACACGGAGATGTGTTCGACTCGCGGGAATCACGTGTGCACCATCCCTCCTCATGATTGTACGACTCTCGCTCTCTCTCTCTCTCGCTCTTTGCCTCGCGAGCGCTTAGCTTTAGCTGCCGAGCCGAGAAACTTTCAGTAGCGCACTCGCCATCGGCCGCGGCCCGCGTTTATAGTGCGCGCCTCTCGCTCGTATATACACGTATCTATTTAGCGTCGTCTGCTTACGCGTCAATTCTCGGTTAGATACGTATCGGTTCTCGTTCTTTTTTTTTCATTTTGCTTGCGCGCGTCGACCGCAGGTGTTGTTGTTGTGTATCGAAGTGCGCGGTTTCTTTTTCTTTTTTTGTGCTGGACGAGCAAAAAAGAGCGAGCCGTTGATTTTCGGCCTCTCGAGAGACCATTTTTTTTTTTTTTTGTTAAGGCTTGCGGCCAAGGAGAGGTTGGAAAGGACCATTTAGTCGACGAGCGATTTGCTGGATTTGACGGAGGAGAGGTTTTTGTTCAGTTTTAACTGAGGCTGCGATACTGGAGGCTTTGTTTTGTCCGGATATACGATACGCTTGTTTGGTGGCAAAAGAAATATTATATTTAACTTTTTTCTTTTTGTCGAATCGTTTATACATACTTAAAAGTTATTGAAAATCAATTGTGTATCTCGTCTATTTTAGCGACGGAATAAAAGCGGCACATTGTTTTCCAATATAAATATTACTTTAAGTATGTTAAAACAAACGGATCGTTTATATCAGTAGGTACATACCGAATTGTGCTTTCAATAATTTTACGCCAGTTGATAGAGTATCCGACGATAGCTGGGATAATCAATCCCAGCTGTTTAATTTCTAGAAATTTGTAGAACGGTCAACATGGCTCAAGTGTAACACGAATTCATTGACACAAGTGTTGAAAAGTCCCGCATTGTAATGGAGAATCCAAGCGTCAAGGTATATAATACAAACCGCAACTCGACGCCAAACCTCATTATTTATTTATTTAATTTGTCCTTTAGTTGATTATTTATATCATTTAATTCTGTAAGCATTGTGTCCATTTATGATTTTGTAGCTAGATCCTTCTGTTTTCTTTCAGTAAAACCGAATAAATCAGTGTAGATATATCTCGCGGAGTTTTCAGTAGTTGATTTGAAAAATAAAAAAATCACACAAAAAAAAAGTTGTTCTTGCATGGGCTGGCTTGAAAAATCGTCTCGGCGTTACACACACATGAGCACCGAGTTCTGAACTTTTCCACAGATTATCATGATTAACGACAGACAGGTAAGCTTTTATTTTATGTGCATATATATAGAGAGAAAAGATCTTTATATATATAAAAAGATCTTCTCTCCCTTTTTTCATTTTTCGAGAAAAACTTTTTATATAGCTGCTTCTTATACATATATACTGTAAATGCCATAGTATATAGATTCTATATAATTTTAGTGTAACTGCTACTATGTACTGCTCTCTGCGTGTATTTATAAGCATGATTTCTCGACTTTCACTTAAAACTCTTGAGCGCTTGCCTCGAATCTAAATTATATCCGAGTCTATTCGCCAGCCGGTCGGAGTTGCATGCTGTTTATTTTTCTGTCGCGCGCGAGACCAAATATTTGGCCCGCTTGATAAGCTCGTAGTTTTGGACGATGGTGTTATGGGACAAGAACGGTTCTCGCTACACTTGCGGTAGATGTACCGCATGCCACACGATATAAAGCGAAAACATTCTCGCAGTGAGTCAAACGATCCAAAATTAGCTGCTCAAGTGCAACGAAAAGTGATACCATCGTAGCTATTCGTAATATGCATATAGTTCGTTACGCCGCAAACCCCTTTTTTCTGGCATTACGAATTAATCTGTTTGTCTTATTGTACATGAGATAAAATCATCCGCTCGCAAAAGTGAATCGAATCAATGCTGATTTCATTCTTAAGTTTTTTTTTTTTATTCAATTTGCTACATGTGTATCAAGCGAGAGCTATATTGCCGAGGATGCAGAGCAAAGCGATAATGTATAACGCATTTGTCAATTGGATCGTCGCGTAAATACTTGATATTATCAAAGTGATTGTTGTCTCTGCACAAGGGGCCTCGGACATTCTGGGACTGATGTCATTTTCACGGCATATAACGTATATATAAAATCTACTGCACACGAGCGAAACAGAATCGATTGCGTCCATTAAAGTTGCGCGCAACTCGTGGCCGGTGTACCTTACACGTTATACATCAACTACATTTGAGTCACGATCCTGGACTCGCGAGTCGCGCCCGACGCGCAATGAGCCGCGATAAATAATTCATCGCTCGCCGCGACTCGCGTGCAGTGCACATCATCATCGTTGCAGTCTTCCCCCCCCCCTTTTTTCCCCTTTTTTTTCTTCTTTTATTGCCAATCGATCATCTACAATAGTGGAAATAGAGATGTGAGCGAAAGCGTTTGTTCTTTTCTTTTTCTCGTCTGGGACGTGTGCGTGCAGTCATGGTTTCGGGGTGTGCGGAGCAGCAAATTCCGTCACGTCTACGGAGCACCGGTCAAGCGGGAGAGATGCTACGACAACATAAAAATCACGAAAAACGCCCACGACTCGCAGTTCTGCGCGGTCAATCCCAAGTTCTTGGCCATAGTGACGGAAGTCGCGGGCGGCGGTGCCTTCCTCGTTCTACCTCTCGACAGTGTGAGTATATTATATTTTACCATACTATTATTTGCCATATTATTTGCATTGTGCCAGTGAATGGGAGAGCGTCGAGTGCTCGCTGTATAATATGTATGTATATACGCGTCGATTAAACAAAGCTTACCGAGCGCTGGACATGACAAAACTTAATTTGACTGGTTTTTTTTATATGGCGATGCGTGATGTAAACATCAGGCGTTGATTTATTGCGCACGAGGAAATCCTCGTTTGTCGGCACATCATAGCTGTCTGAGTAATATGTATTTTTCAGTTTGGAAAAAAATGTTTGCGCGACCTTCTAACCGATTTACATACAAAAAAAATTTAAAGTTTGTTAAAGTGTTATAAAATAATGTGTATATGAAAAAAACTTTCTAATTAAAATTGAGAATATATATTTAATTCATTTGTCCATTTTCGAAAATAACTTTTGAGTAATCAATAGGAGCTCTGTTGCTCATTATGAAGTCATTGCGCGGAATGAAAGAAAAAAAAAAGTTTGTTTTTATTACAATAATTTAGTTCAATGCCAACGTGCCTTTGTGCTCTTTCAATAAGACATAAAAAATTACGATAATGTGCTGCACGTTTTACCATTACTCATTAAAGACATAATTGAGAAAAGCTCATATAGTGCTCCAATTTAAATTACGACTTTAAAAAACTGCAGCATTTTCTAATAACTCTCGGCTCCGAACTCGTTCAACGATCCCTCAAATCTTATATTACTTTTGAAATAAAAAAAAGTTTCATAGTTTGGTAATCGATGCTACAGCATTTCCTAGAGATTAGCTGTAAAAATATATATTTCTCAAGTAAAAAAAAACGCAAAACCGGTGCAGTTTATCATCGCCTAACTCATGCATCCACCGCACGAAGCGATAAAAATTCGTAAAAATGAATCAAGCGCGTGGTAGACGTTGGCTTCGCGCGTATTTTAAAGAAACCGAGAAAAGCGCGAGTGTATATACCAGACAAGGATCTCGGCTCGATCGTTTAGCGCGTATTCCTCTACCGCCGATAAAAATCGCGCGAATGCCATCGCGAGCAACGTTCGGAGGCTTTTTTTTCCTCTAATTGCCCGAGGCAGGAGGAGGAGGATGATGATGCCGGTATAAAATGTACTTTCACTGCCTATTTCTCGATGCTAATTGCTCCACCGCCACCGCGGCGTACATATAAATCTCGTGACGGTGCGAGGCTTTTCCTATGACGTCCGTGTATGTGTGTGTGTGTGTGTGTGTGTGTGTGCCGCGATCTCTTTCTCCGCAGAGCGATTTACATTTTTAGCCGACTTTCATTGCCAGCGTCCGTGACCATTGTAATGCTCTGTTACGAGGTACACCTCGTACTCGCGGGTATCATTGCAAATGGCTCTATTACACGTATACAATAATGTGATTAGGCATCGATATTTATTATGTACTGTTGATTTGATGTTTATTGATGAGTTTCTGGTCTTTGCAGACTGGACGATTGGATTTCAATGCCAACAGAGTCACTGGACACAAAGGACCAGTTTTGGATATCAAGTGGAATCCGTTTAATGACAATGTCATCGCTTCATCCTCCGACGATTGCACGGTTAGAAGTTGCGCCTCTTTCTATTGTTCTTTTTTTTTCATCCAACATGCCGTCGTTATTCTAGTATAGAATTTGGAACTATATATACGCTTAAACGATGATGCGATTGTTGATACAACGAATCATAATTTACTTTGAGTTTTGCAATGTTTTAGAAATATTCGAAAAAGTGATGAGTTGCTATGCTCATCGCATGAGTTAAAAAAATGACGGCTAAATTTAGAAGTCAGTTTAATTGACTATTCAATTTATTGAAACGCAGTAAAATACTTTTGTTACTAGTTTTCGAAAAGGTGAGATCACTTGTTATCTCCAATACTTTGAAAAGATGAAAAAAAAATTTTAAAGTCCATATTTTCTTGCATATCACATCTGCACATTAATTTTTCATGCCTATTTTAATTTTCTCTTTGTACAATAATGAATGAGTTGTGCTCCTAAGATGCAACGTAAAAGTCTCAAGCCTATTATTAAAAAAAAAAGATTATTGATTAATTACTGGAAGATCGTTTATCTTTAAATGGAAAAGGTTGATTCATCTAATATTAACATTTAGTTTTAAATGCTATGAAAATTCAACTCCTTTGGTTTAATATTAAATATTTGTTCTCTCGATAAAATTTTTTTTGTTATTCAATACATTCAAAAGTAATTTTAACAACTTTTGCGATGTTTTAGCTTTTTCTTCGATTTAAATTACATTCTAAACAGGTTTGAGAGAAACAAACCGCAATGTGCACTATATATACATAGTAAAAATTAAACAGAGAAAGATAAATAGGAATAATTTTCCCGTATTACATAACGATTTATGCAATATTTTCACTTTTATTGAAAACGTAATCGATTTCAAAATATTCATCGGCTACTTATAACATTTCCCTGTACATTTCATGATCTTCCGCACAATTCATATTCCAATCATCGCATACACTTTATATAATGAGAAAAAAAGTGCATTTGTCCCGCGAGAGAAAATGAAAAAAATTGTGTGTAATACGCAAATTGCAGGTGAAGCTGTGGCATATACCAGACGGCGGCTTGTCGCGAAATCTGACGGACTGGCTGGTGGAGCTCCAGGGCCACAAGCGCCGAGTCGGCTACATAGAATGGCATCCGACCGCCGAAAACATTCTATTCAGCGCGGGCTTTGATCATCTCGTCATTGTTTGGGACATCAGTAAAGGCGAAACGGTGAGCGTAATCGATAGGCATCCTGACGTCATCTACAGCATGTCCTTGAACAGGGATGGCAGCCTTTTAGCGACCACTTGCAAAGACAAGAAGCTCAGAGTGTTTGAGCCGCGCTCCGGCATTGTTGTCTCGGTACGTTCGACATTTTTTTAATGGTCTTCTCCTCCTCCTCCTCCTCATCCTCCTCTCTCGTCTCTCTTTAATCTCGCCGTATATTCCACTTGCATAACTCTTCTGTATATCAAGAGATATATATATATATATATATATGCGCAAGGTTGTACAAGCCTATGACTGTGTGCTTGTGCATTTGGATTCTTGATGAGTCGGCGAGTAGAATTGCAATGAGAAAAAATTTGCAATTGTCAATTAATTTAAAAATTTTATATATATATATAAATATAAATATATTGACAATGCATTCTTTTATTAAATGTCATTACAGTATAAAGCTCCATTTTTACATTTTGTTTTGGAATCGAAAAAAAGATTATGAGATTATCGTGCTAATGATATTGATGTTTTGCAGGAAGGAGTTTGCCACGCAGGAACGAAAGCCAGCAAAGTAGTCTTTCTGGGAGCCTCCGGCCGCCTCTTGACAACGGGCTTCAGCAGACACTCGGACAGGCAATACGCCGTCTGGAGTCAGCACGACTTGTCAACACCGTTAGCTTGCGAAACGATAGACTCGAGTAGCGGTATAGTTTTCCCATTTTATGACAATGACACGAACATGGTATATTTAGCAGGCAAGGTGAGTAAATGCAAAGGGAGAGAACGAAATACTTCCAAGGATGCATTTGTATAAAGCCTCGTTATCTTTACGTTTTAGGGCGACGGCAATATCCGATATTACGAGGTGGTGAACGAAGCCCCTTGGGTGCACTATCTTAGTCAATTCATTTCTGGTAACCCCCAGCGGGGTCTCGGTATTATGCCGAAGCGCGGCGTTAATACGGCTATCTGTGAAGTATTCAAGTTTTTCAAGCTACACGCTACCCGAGGAATGTGCGAACCGATCTCAATGATTGTACCCCGTAAGGTACGTTTCTTAAAAGTTTATTTTAACTACAATCAAACGTAAGGCTGTATTTTAATACCTAGTAAGATTTAATTTATTATTTTTTCAGAGCGATCAATTCCAAGAGGATCTATATCCAGACACTATTGGTACTACTCCCGCTCTTTCGGCTAAAGACTGGATAGGTGGAATGAATAGTCCCCCAATTTTGATATCTCTTAAAACTGGTTTGTAAATTTTGTATGTTCTACTTTATAAAATGGATATGTCTCAAAAATAAGAGCGAAACGTAGTCATTTTTTTTTTGATAAATAAATTGAATAGCTACAGCTATTGAAAGCCGCTTTATTATTTTTTCGACCATTATTTGTTGCTGTTGATAGAATCATATACACAATGGATATGTTATGTTCTACTGCATGAAATAATAATTTCTACCAATATCTGTAAATTTCGAGTATAAATGTAAAGAAATCAAATCAAAGTACTTGATATACGTTTTACTTTATTAATGTAATTTAATATAATAGCTTTTATTAATTTTTAATTATTGCAAAATATATTATTTCAGAAAATATTAATTAATGCTTCTTACCGCAGTGAATATTTTTTTAATTACGATTACTATTCCTTTTTTATTAATTTTATTCAAATTTATTTAAGAAATGTGTTCCATTTTAGGTGGCAGTATTACTACGCACAAACCACGTGTATACAAACCTTCACATTTAGCTTCAGCGACTGATATGAATACGAAAAAGAAATTTGCATTTCTGTCGACGGAAACGGTGCCTGATTATCGACCAATGGAATATAATGAAATATCAGAAAAAAGCCAAAAGACGTCTAGTAATCAAAGCACAAAATTTCACGAGCTACAACAAAAGTTCAATAACGTGGCTCTACAGGTAAGATACAATGCACGAATAATTTATGTAACAATTGATGGGTGCTGTACGTGTAGTATTTTTCGTTGAGTAAATTAAAAATTCTTCACTTGCTCTGCTTATGCTCTGCCCAATTAATTGGGCATTTTAGCTTCGTGCCATGAGTTCATTAGATTTTGTTATGGTTTCTGAGTTTCTATGCTATTCAAAAAGAGTCTGCTAAGTTTGATATTAGAAAGAACAACTTTGTTTTGATAATATTTATGAAAAAAGTTGTTTGTCTAACGCACTAACACTTTGCATGGTCAACTTGAAGACACCAAGATGTAGCATCAAATTCTATGACCTCGTTAGCAAGTTTGGGAGCTATTCTCATTATTTTAAGGTAGGTTTAGGCCATTTAAATTCTTTTTTTCGATTCTTTTTCTTCATGCTGCTTTTCTATATAGAAAGTAAAATTGAACAATGTATTTCTTTGATTTTATTGTGTTACTCGCACTTTCACTATACTAAATGTTTGTTATTAACTGCTTTTTATATTCAATAACTGCTTAATTTACAATAAAACTGCATTAATATAACAGTAACAGTATTTTACGTTATAATGTTGAATTTATTTAATTTTTTTCTGTAGAATAATATAGTATCTTCGACTTTCAATGACAACAAATTGGAAACTTCTGACATACCAAATAATGAGGCTGAACTTAGACTGGCTTACTTGCGTCAAACTGATGAGTTGAGGCTAGTCAGGCGTCAACTTGCGAATAGTCAGCTGCGCGTCAAGGAATTAGAAGAGCAAATGCGTAAGCAACAACAAAAAGGCTTGTAATTGTTTACGTATATTACGTACAAGTACATTATGTATCGTATAAAAATCGAGTATCATTAATTATATAATGCTAATGTTCTTTAAAGTACTTTGTATTTACCACAAAAGAATGAACAGCTTATAATTATTGATAATCGATGTGCTAAAACGGAAAAATCTAGGATTTAAATTCTAATATAGTATCAAAGTATTGAAAATCGTTTAAAAAATATTTACATTAAATATACAGTATTTAATTTATAATACTTATATTGAAAATATTGTACTGAAAAAGGGATTTTTCACAGTTAATTCTTTATTTCATTTGGTAGAATTTTAGAGGAGACATTTTCGTATTATCAGTTATAAGATAGAATCTGTGATTTGTTTCTTATGTTAATTAATTCATTCCTTATGTGATTTGATTACAAATAATTTGTACATTGGCAAGATAAAAACTTGATCGATTTATCAATTGTAATAGATTTATACCAAACGTTTTTTGGTGTTTATAAGATTTTATTTCGTTTTATAAAAATATTTACAAAAACTTAAGTTGTGATGAACCTAGGTAGTCTAGATTTCTCTATAATTCTTATTTTCAAATCATATGTATTGCTCAAAAGATAAATTATCGTCTAATATTGTTTAAAATTATAAACTTATATTTTTCATACAATTTAAGTATGTATATGTTTATATATGTTGTAAATTTACGTTGTATTTCATGTAAAATTTTTACATTGATAAGAAAGTATGGCTTCGAATTTGGGCAGTTGCTGTTGATCATTTAATATAAAAAAATATTATTAATTTGAAAACTAATAAATATCTCATACGGATATTTATATAAAATAAATACTGAACGAAAAAATGACAAATATTCTTGGACCAAGATAAATAATATATTTCTGCCAAGTAATATTTATAAAAAAATTGATGAAAAATTGTATGAAATCCAAATGTATTTTTAATACCTTATCTATCAGACGTCAAGTAAATAGTTTAAGAGAGATGATAAAATTACGAATATTCACGCTTAAAACGTACAATATTTTTTATTTATCAACAATATAAAGTTTAAATTAAATTACATGATATCAAAGTGATCTTAAAAGTAAAGAATATTCAAGAATTTTATAATGAATGAAAATTAAAATATTTACCTTGCGTTAAATGATTAATGCCTAGCCCATGTGAGGTTGCAATATTTAATGAACTTATATTTGACAAGAAATACAATTATTGTAGCGCACTACTCATATTAGCACTGTAACTTATGCATAGCGTGCCTTCGCAAAGCAAAAAACAAAACGAGAAAAAAAATAAAAGAAACTGCCTTCGATGTATTTGCTCCTGTAGCTTTAAAGAGACAAAAAGTCGAACGACACGTGCATTTTGTATTTACAAACGATATTTTGTACTATTCACGTCGATTAGCTGCTTAGAATATATGTAGAAGATTTGACGCAATTGTTCCGACTAGTAGCATGGGTCAAGCGTGCCAAAGATTGGCCTTATAGATTGAAAGCAGTTACTTTCTCAATATTGGAAAAGGAAATGGCGGATTTGGCCGCTTTATGCAATCATGCCAAAGAAAAAAAAGTGAAGTGTAAGAATAATAATGATACACAAAGGAAATATATTATAATGGACATCATTGTTGTCTACCCGTTTTGCAGGTAACATAGGCGTGTGATGCTATATCTGCACAATTACATTTACAAAGCGACAGATATTTGTATGTAAAAATCGAAAGTTCACGAATTTTTTTTTAAGAATAAAGAGTCTCTTAATAAATGAGTGAGAAACATTCGAAGTATAAATGATTTGTCTTGTTATTGAACCTAACACATTCACGTGTACAGCAAAAGATATAAAAAGAAATATTAACAAATAGGGTCTTAAATTTACAACTTCATTAACAACATCATTACTTATGTAATCTCTATAAAAAAATAATTCACAGTTCATGGACGGCAATAGTGGCTGATAATACGTCGAAGATTTCCTAATTGTCAAGTTCTATCTTAGGAAGAAGAAAGCAAAGGTCAACACGGATAGGAAGCCGTTCAATAATCTCGCCGGCGACACAGCGGAGGCTGGATTGCATGCGTTCGAGCTGCAGGTATAAACGCAGGTGCGGTAGCTCAATTTGTCGCCGGGCTGCTTCACGTAGTCGCAGTAGTTTCCCAGATCCACCGATGAACAGAATCGCTTGGTGCCGATTCCACCTATAAAACAGTTTTTATGCTTTAGAAAAATTGACAGTTATGGACTATTGAGAATTACTCTAGAAGTTGTGTTATTTAAGCAATTTTGGACGTTTGGAGAAGATATTAATAAAATTGACGTTTTTTATGCATATGACATATAGTGAGTATGAATAATTGTTGAGACAATGATATTTTCATGTCACAGTTACCAAATTGGTGCTTTTTTCGGGTACCATATTTATAGATGCTGATGGATATCTTGTATCTATCAGTTTTCATTAAATATATCCGCGACATATCGACCTACTTTTCTAGATAGTATCTGGTGCATCGATATATAAATGGACACTTATGACGCAAAATCTTTTAATAAATTTCACATGTACCTATATAGATACGATCTATATTTATAAAATGCAACATATCTTTTTAGCATTTACTGAAAGTTATTGTAAAAATAATTATACGATTGCAGCAAACAATATGTAATGCAAATTGATTTTGAAGAAAATAAATAAACAATTGGAATTTCATTAATGTCTTCTCTTAAACATTCTTGCATGCACTATGACAATCATCAAATACTATACAACCTAATCACACACAAGTTAACGCATCCATCACAACGTTTAATCAAGTATAATATACGAGTAAGCACACGTACTACATCCCGAATAATACTGATTTAGTAATACAGCACGAATTTCTTTAATATGAAGTGTTAAGCAATCCCATCAAAGCTAGTGCAACTTTTTACTTTTAAATTCAAGTTACTTACATAGACCATATTTTTTAATAATGTAAAAACTAAAGAGCGTCAATCTTTCGAAACCAAAATTATAAGTTACTACAGAAAAGTACAAATGTTACGGCTGTGAATTAATATGCATTCGTGGAGAAATTGAAACAGGTGCGAAACATCGATTTTCGTGGAGCTGTTGAAATAGGAAAAACCTCCGTAACGTCCGACAGTTTTGACACAATACTGCGCCTCGAAAACCAAACTGCAGTTTCTTGGCTGCAGGTAAGCCGTCACCAATTCGCTGTTCTCGCACATCCACTCGTCTGCCGAGGTGCATTGATAACAATCCAGTGTTAGCGCTCCAAGCATACGTTAAATTAGTTAGTCCAGTGTTAATGATTTTTTTTTAAGTATTATTACATATATTGATTAGTAAACGATTGAGGAGCCGCTAACGAAAAGCACTTTAATTGTGTGGCTTTAGCCAAACCCGTGCGTGCATTTGCTTTTCGTTTCTGGCCCTTCAATTACATATACATACTTATACCTTCTACCAATTATTGCATTGTGCATTGTTCTGAAGACAAGACTTAAAATTGCAACAAATGAGGCTTTTGTTTAATGACACAAAATTTCAATATTCTTCATCAAAGAAAAATAACAATTCGAACATGTTGGATAATTGATTGTGAATAATTTCATTTCTTTGTTATTAAGTCTTGTCTATAGATGATTAATTGTTATTTAAGATGGCTAAAGCCCTACATTGTTTTATTTTTCTCTTAAAAGTACAATATTACCCTCGAATCGACCAACGTGTTTAATGCAATATTTAGCTCCGTAAACATCGTCACAGGTTTCGGGCTCGATGTCATAAGCATGTGTGAGAAATTCATTGCACAAAAAAGGTCGAGAACTGTTTGTGCTCATACATCGATAGCATTGTAGACCGTGTGCTGTAGGAAAAGAAATCAAATAAACGAAAACGATAATAAATAATACCTGCATAAAACGTAAAAAAAAAAAAAAAAACAAAAACAAAACAACAAATTTTTACAATGAAAACAAAAATATATTGTGAGTATAGCGCAATGGTTGAATGAAAGCAAAACTCAAATGAATATTAATGAAGGAACATCTGCTCATTAATCGGATAGAACAGAATTATCAATATTATCTTAGCAGTATATTTGGAGGAATCGATGCTTTTGATAATTCGCGAGCATCCCAGCGTGAATGAGCAGATAATACCACACTCTGAAATCCCAATTTATGTCAGCCCTCGTAATTCATTTACCATCGATACTGCCTATAACATAGGTATCTTAACTAGTAGAGTAAAAAAGTTATATGCCCTAATAAAAGATGTATATTGTGGGCTACGCTAAATGAGCACATCACTTATTAATGTACAACTTTTATTTTTATCGAAGGCCTTAAATAAATATCTTATTCCCCTTTTAGAATTTAATTTTAGTTAAAGAGGCCACTGGAAAATGTTAACGATCGAGTATCAGTCGAGCGCCGCATCGAGTACATCGAAATCATTGCTGCGCTTTTTACTTTTTTGATACACCCTTAGATAAACGTATCGGGATTTAGCTAACCAAAATTGATATGGGAATTCATAGAAATAGTTTGCTCGAGTGGAGTTGAGTCGGACTACATCTCAATTAAGTGTCGTTAATTAGTTTCGAAACCGGGCAAGTTTAGCATTCCAAGAGTAATTATAATTAATTCGGTTACTTCCGACCCTCGCTGTGATATTTTGGCTTATAAGAATTCCAGCCATTTTCAATAAATAGATCAATATAGTTCTCACATCATAAGCAGGATTCCAGAAATCAGTGGTTGGAGTAACAATTATTTTAAAAATAAAAGTGACAAATTATTGCTAATTCATAGCTCGTTGAAAGTTGAAAGACGTAATTTGGAGGAAAACTAGTTTGTTTGAGGAACGTGGAAGTTTTAGTACGATAAATGAATAATATTCTGATTTAGATTTTTGTATTGTCTTGCAATAGTTAAAATATTAATTTTTTAGCTTAGACTCTCTTAATTTGAAATAGTGAAATTTCACTGTCAAATCAGTAGAAAATCAGTAACTGACCGAATATTAGTATATAAGTATTCGCTACTTTTGCCAGTGACCGTTATAGAAGTTCACTGGAGATAAATTAGTGCATACCTATGCATGAATTTACGGACAGTGACTTCGTTTGCACTATTTCAAATTAAGAGAAAGTAGAGTTTCATTGACTTTTTGTAATATCTATTTAGAACTTTTAAACAATCCCACAGTCGAGTCCTATCTATATCTAATCGACTTGGATATTTTTTCGTCTTCGTTAATCAGAACAACAACATCGTTTATTGTTTTCTATATTTAAAATGAAAATGGCCAGTTCAGAGAATAGTATATTGCGATACAAGTGCGGTAAGTGGCACTTTACGGCACGTAGTGCTATAAAGATGTTTTTATTATTGCTTCCAAAAATTCATGAGTTAAAATCTGTAGTTCATACCACGGATAGAAAATAAAATCAGTGAAGAAATTTAATATCTATTTATTTATTATTAAATCGAGTAGCGTAGAACAAGACCGCCTCGAAATTGAATCATAAATGTACAGTCGCAGGCAGGAATTGGAAAAAAATATATCATTGGCATTCTAATTATAAGTATATAGGCGTAGGTAGCGTTACATTAAAGAATAGGGAAAGTAGATTGGAAGAAGAGAAGCACGAGCGTGCGTCATTAATTTAAGGGAATAGTGCAGCATCGATGTGACTAATCTCGCGGCGCGTATAATGCCATTGCACATTGGCTTAAACAACGAGTCTCATAGATATATAACTTGGCTGATCGTAAACACACGCAGCAGCGCGTAGCGGAGCGCGAGTCTCGACGATCTCGGTCAGCGTCTCCGTGTATTACAATCGTCGTCGAACACATTCGAAACGAAATAAATTATTTTCGATATCCGAAAATCGGCAAAGATGCCAAGGCGGAAAACTGCCGCGGCATACCGATCACCAGCCCCGCCCAAAACGACGCTCGAACCGAGCACGCTTATACGCGTGTTCACTGTTCACTGTTATATGTAGTGTCCACTCGGCACTCGGTTCGTAATCGACGACTCACCTGTTTCGAAAGCGAAGGAGGCGAGGAGGAGGAGGCCGATGAGCGTCCAGCTGCTCCTCCTCGAGTTGGTATCGGTGCCGAGCATTATTCAAATGTTGCCGACTCGACTCTCGCGAAAAACTCGTCCTCTGGAACAAAGCAGGACGCGGTTTCGATGCGGATTGAAGGTGGGCGCAGGTGAGACGGCGGCGGCGGCGGCGGTGGCGGCAGCGACGCGGCTTCGAGCGTTGCCAGAGCGACTGGAGCAGAGACTTGGTTCGGTTCAGTACCAGGTATGCCAGGCCACTGTGGTGCAACTCGCCAGGCGTCGACTTTGTGACTTGCGGTGGTCGCGCGCGCTCGGCTCTCTCGTGCAGGCCAAAGGAGGGGGGGTCAGATGCGCGCTTGCTCCTCTTACATATGGAGTGTATACACATGCGGTGGGAAACTATACCGACGTCTTATTGTTGTCCCTTTACTTTTCTGGGCTTGCATTGATGCACGTTAGACGCTTGTTCAGCTCGACGAGCTGTCGTTTTTTTCTCGCCGATAGATAATGATAACCATGAATTTTTTAAAATTATTCTCATTTTTAGTTACCGTGATATGATTTAAAAAAATAAATTAGAACAAATTCAAATCATAATCATTAATAGGTGTTTACCTAGAATTAAAGAAACAATTCGAGGAGCACAGGTCGGATAGATGAGAGAGAAGCTGGTGAACTCAGTCAAATACACCGAGTAATTCAACATACAAACTGAGAAATTTATTGGGGCACTTGCCATTATAACCAAATACATTTATTGATCTTGACTATGATCACTTACTGGTGCTGTAGCAAATTTATACTATTTTGATCGATAAAACTTAGTAATTAAATGTCATTACTGCAGTATCTTTGCACAATTTTCAGCATCGCTTGGTAATACATATAATTGAAAAGCTTTTTAGTTGAAATAAATTATTTTTGAATTTCGGCGGTGCTAGAATTAGTTTACTGTAACTGAAACTTTTCTAATCTCTCTAAAATCAATCTCTTCAAATTCAATGTTATCTAAAACTTACATAGACATTATGCGGGTCCTGATTTTTCTTGAAACATTCAGGAATTACATTTTGTGCAAAATAACGAGACACGTGCACTGACGTTTTATTGCATAGGTCCTGGAAATCAAGATATTTACCAACGCATATTGGTATATTATTTTTTAGTATATATAAATACACGCTAATTCATAAAATCAATATGCATTGGTGCATAACTTTAAAACAAGGGTCTGTTCAATAAAACCCCAATACATATATGGATCTCATTTTGTGCAAACTGTGATTCCTGAAAGTTTCACGGAAATCCAAGATCCGCATGTCTGGTCATCTCGTTAGATATTTTTATAGAGTAGAAATGGTGTACCTAATACACCGAAATATTCTGAATACGCGTGAATAGGCACTACAGATCAACCAGAATATAAGTACCTTAAGACATAGAGAAACGAGCTGTATCAGAGAGCGCACGCATTTTATTGTAGCCCATTAATCAGTTCATTTGCAAATTTGGTGTATTTATTTTCTCAGGACATTACAAAAGGTTTAATAAGTACATACAAGAGAAATTCACTTTCAGAGCATATTTCCTGTTTAAATGAATTTTTACTTAACTCACAATATATTTGAAAGGCAAGTTTTAAAATAAAATCTTTCGTAATACTCGTAGACTTTAATCAAAGTCAGTATTAGCAAATAAAATTTATATTTTATTAAATCTTGTTTTCGAATATGCATGGAATGAATCGTTGATTCTGGAAAGCAAGATATATAAGTGTATAAATAGCCTTTGATATCTTTGAATTTAACAAAAAAACTTTTTTCGTTACGATGCATGTTTTATTGGCAGTTTTAATAATAACATTGATTTTTATAATTATATAGATACTAGTGTTAATTTATCATTAAACGATTCTTCACAATTGACATAATTATATTTTATCAAAAATGCTACGTATGACAACAATTGATAACAATAGAGTTCAATTATACAAGTACGTGGATCACATAATGTAAAATGCATAATAACAATTGTATTGTATATGAAATGCTTGTAAATCATTAGATTTGTATTTTTATATAGGAATTCGTGTTACTCAAACATTGGAAATGGAAGACTTTTTTGGGCTTCTATGTTCTGACTTAAGAAATTGTTTTTTGTTTTTCTGCTTACTGTGCGATACATTCGCAGTTTTCGTAGTTTTTGCAGTTTTTGCAGTGGATTTCTTCGATGCTTCACCAATCAGATCTATTTGAAATTTATGACTACGCACCATGGCTAATGAGGCTGTTTTCAGCTTTTGCGGTCCTGGCTTTTTAATCGTCGCTCTTTTCGCGTAAACAATTGGCTTTTTCAGCGCATTCTTAACAGGGATTTTGGCTCTGGCATTTTTGTCCATCTTCTTTATTTTATTGGTTACGTCGTTCTTTGTAGAAAAATTTGTCTTTGTATTTATACCGCCCTTTTTAAGTGTTGAATTAATTAACTTACATTTTGATTGTACGTGGGTAGAGATAACTTTGGTCACTCGGTTATTATCTTGCGTTTCGGCAGCAAATTTTCGACTATTTCGGTTTACGCTTTGACGTCTTTGAGGTCTTTTGCTATTTTTTACCTTTCTAATATTTGCTTTGATTATATCATTTTTTGACGTTAACTCTGAAGTTGAGGCGGAGCGGAATTTCGACGGCTTATCAAATATCTCATCGGCCGAATCACTGCCGTTATTCTGCAAAGGGCAAAATGTGTTGATGATTTCTGCTGTTTCAGATAAGAAAGGTTCTATACAAATATAAAATTTCGTGCTTGAAAAAAAAAGTTTTACTCAGAATTAGACAATAAGCAATTTGTATTGAAAAGAAACACCAAGAAGAAGCAGGAGAGAAAGATAAAAATTAAACAAATTAATGAGTATAAAAGTATTTATATTTGTCAACACTTTTTCTACAAAAACATTATAAATTATATATTAATGCACATATTCATATATACACATATGCATATATCAAAACTGCTGCATCGCCAAAAGTTTATCCACATACATACATTACATATACATATTAATATATATGCACATGTGATGAAAACATTACACTACTTATACACATTCTTATAATTTATAAATTTGTGTGTTGAATCACTGAACACGTCAATATTTTCAGTCAATCACATTTTGTTGTGAGGAACAAAGCGTGAGAAATGTATAAATTTTAAAGGTATCCAGTAAGCATACTATTATGCCCTTTGCTATACTACAGTCTTTCCAGCTATCTATAAATAGAAACAATATCGTAAAATAAAAGTTAATATTACTTTTGTTCAATTTTATATAGTGACAAGTGTGTGTATTTTAACAATTAAAAAAGTGATGTAAATTACAAAATCGGTGCTTGTATAATTACCAAAATACATTTTATTGTGTATTTATCAATAGTCCTTAATCAAAAGAAATTTAATTCTAAAATATTTAACAATATGTGCTTATAGCTAACATAATCTCGGATTTATTAAATTTAATTGATTAAGTTAAAGAAATCCTGTATTTTATTCATGCATAATACTATAATTTATACAAATTATTTTTCATTTGAATCATTTGATTGACATTTAAAAATCCAAAGTAGTTATTCGAACATATTACAAATGGATATCTATTTTTATTACATTATTGTGGACTATTGATACTCAAATCCTGAATACATAATGTGTATAGAGAAGAAAATGACAAGGAGTATAATTGTAACATATGTTATTTAAGTCAATTTAAAACAATTAAGATATAGTTATTTATAAGATATTATATCCTGTTAAATAAAAATAATTAAATCTTACACTACTCATCCCTGTCTCATTCTACCCTGTACCCTAAGAAATCAAAACTGAAACAAAACAAAATTATAACGATGTGCTTACTACAATACCAAAAAATCAGTAAGCGTCAATTTTTATGTCTATTTTAGTAAAAAAGTGCTAGGAAGCTCTTCACGTATAAAAGGAAATATAAATATTTTATGAATTCATATTATAATAAAGAAATATTATGCGTCAACCGAAGTAACATGAACGTTATTGTACTATGGAAGTTTTACAAGAAAATTATTTTAAATCGCTTAAAATAATTTTATTGTAAATTTAACGATTTTTATATTACTTTAAATCTTTGAGTAATAGTTATCTATTACAGAATTTTCAGAACTGTCTATATAAATCAAAATAAATAATTTTTCTTTTCTACTTGTGAAAGTTCATTAAATTCGTCTATTAAAAAATCTTTCATAAATACTTATTTACTAATCAGTAAATATTATGTAATTGCCATTAAGGCACGATAACTGGCTTCATTACTTGTTTCATCTAATTTTCAATGTCAGCATAGTATGCACTGTCTTATTTCATCATTTACAATATCATTAACATCAATAACATCATTTTCTGTATCAGATAGATTTACCTTATCTATAGATTTGTTCAACGACGGTTGATAGTGTTTATTAGTAGATATTAGTTTCAAATACGATTTAAGACCTTTCAACGAGCGATATTGACTGTGTGGTATTCTGCTGTTTGGATTATTACCAGTCATGTCGAGAATCGATGGTCCAAAAGCAGCCCCAACCTTTTTGAAATCATATTTTAGAGTTCTGAATTACTTTGTTGTATGTTAATTATATGAATTACTTACCTCTTCGAAAATTGTAGGACTATATTTTGGTGGTATAAATAATTGGCCATGATTTTTTGGTGGCCTATCTTTAACTCTTGTAGGTACAATATTAACAAGGCGGCCAGTATTATAATTACATTCTAAAGTGTAACTATGAACCAAACCTGTGAGTTTATATACAGCGACTCGACCCGAACCTTCACGAGACATACCATCTCGTTTGTCACTAAAAGGTTTATTTCCTTTTTAACGCTAATTTTTAAATATCATAAGAAAAGTTTAAATTAGGTGAATTATACTTACACAAGATACATATTTTTTTCGGCAAAACAGCACGATGCAAAATGAAAATTAGAATTATTTATAGACATTAGCTTGGGTAACAACATACAAGCTGAAGACTCTTCTGGATCATCAAAGTGATTACCATACATAAAAATGCCTTTTTTTGATGCATGGCCATGAAAATCAATGTACAAGAATATTCCAGAATCTTCAGGATTTTGTGGAGAACCCAATTTTCTACTTGCAATATTTTCTAAACTTTCAATAGATTTTGGTAGATTTGCTAAATATTCTTGCGTTTTTACTGCAAATACGATTTTATTTATTTATGAAATCCTGAGAATTGTCATTTTGATTTAAAATCATTTACTACTATTAATATTTATTTCAATTATGATATTTGAATTTAAACTATAACTTACATATTGATTTTTCTGTTGCTTGAAGTAAACAATTCCGCACTCGACTTCCTTGTTCTATACACTTATTTTTTTCTTCAAGAGACATTAAAGTTACCTGTAATTGGAATTACCATTACTATTTTATTCACTATGTTTTCTGAATAGTTCAATAAAAAATTACCCTTTGAAGTAGTTTATTGGTTTCACTTGAGATAGAGATAGAATTGATACTACTTATAGTACTTAGAGTATCAATTCTTGGAGAATCGATGCTTGGAGAATCAATTATTGGAGTTTCAATTCTTGGACTACTTATGTTAGTCTTATTTGATATTTCAGGAACATGATCATCTATCAAAGTATATGAATGATGATAATACCTGAAATTTTATAATAGTATAGAATATAAAAACCTCAGTGGAGGTAAATATGCATTGACTTCTAAATACAAACCTAAGTAATGTTTTAACAGCAAATATAGTTGGATGATCTACTTTCGATGGATTAAGATATAGTCGATTTAGGTTAACTCCTTTTGTGTCCAAACGATAATAACCTTGTGCTACTCCATCAGGATTAAGCATGGGTACGAATTTAAAAACATAAAGATGTCGAAGTATAATGGCTATTGGATCTTCTCTATCTAATAAAGAGTTTAAAAAGCCATTTAAAACAAAACTTGATGGTGTTTCTCCAGGATGAACTCTGGCACTTATAAAAATTATCTGAAAAAGTTTTAAGCAAGTATTAAAATAATTATACTATTGTAAGAATACGAAGTTTTATGAAATTTACTTTTTTGTCTTTAAATTTGTAAGGTCTTTCTTCATTTTTTATTGGAAATAAGTCTTTTATCTTGGCCTCTCTTTCCGTCAATATATTGTAATATGAACTTATTGTCACAACATCTAGTCTTCGTCCTTCCAGTGAATGTATAGCACATTCTCTGTGATAATAAATATCGTCTGCAATATTAGCTGGATGTTTTGTCATTTTTACATCTATTTTTTTTAAATAATTTTGCAAGTCTGTATAAGAAAATGGATAAGTAAATGCAAAGAAGGTTACAGCATTGGAATTTTCTGGAGTTCGATAATTAAAAGATACAACAAATTCATTGGTTTTATCATCTGCCTGTAATAATTGAAAATATGTCATTACCATTAACTTATCAAGATGTACTATAATTTTATATGCTTATATATGCAATAAAATATAATTACCGTAAAAGTTGTTTTCTCTTTTACTCTTTCCCATTGAGGGTGGCCTGGTATCACCTTAAATACAGGAGACATTCCTTGGCTGAACATTTTTATGTGCTTGTTTAGATTAACTAAATTAAGCTTAACATAGACACCTTGTACAGGTGATTTAATACCGAAATGAAACCAAGTCTTATTATTGTTTCGGAACTCTGTTCCATGGCAATCATGATTAGTCCAAAGATCAAATTCATAATTAGGAATTTCACTTGGCAAAGAACTTTTATAAGTTTTATTGTTTTCTCCTTTTCCTAAAAAATTGAAAAACTACTTCATGATAATGTTATTAATTATTATGAAAAAAGTACTATTGCTTATTAATCGTATCACCATTGTCAGCCTTGTTGACTTCTACTTTTTCAACTTTTGCTAGATTTGCAGAATCAAATTTGTTGTAAAATATAAAGCCTCCGCACTCTATATTCTCTTCCATACTTGCAATTTATAAAATTCATGTAAGTACTTATCTGAAAAATTTTAAGCTTTTTAAATAAGCATCTCAATACTAACAAATGCAGCTCATATTAGAAATGATTATGTAAATGACCTACTTATCTATGAATCATGGATAAAATGTAAATTTAATTTTTCATTTCCATTTAGCATTACAAAGTTTTATTTACACTGCATTTAAAAAAAGTTAAATCAAAAATAAGATTTTGAAGAATGTTGGTAGTTGCTCTTGAAACTTGAAAAAAGAGCAAACTATCCATTGTTACTAAAAACGATTTATTTAAGCATGTATAAAATTCACTTCAATAACATATGATGTTTTCTAATACTTTATATTGAATTATTACCGCGGACGAGTCCATTTTCTGGACCGCACAAACATGAGACACTCTTTTTATTTAGTTAACATTTCGTCTGCTATGTGAAAAACACAAGATTGCTTAAATGTCAACGCCTAAGTACTAAACTAGCCAAGCGACGGTCGCGCTATTGAACTTGCTGATTTCGAGTATTTTGACAGCTAAAATTTAGTTAAATACAATACGTAGTTCAATTTAATCTGTCCCGATGATTTTCAGTAAATTCAATTTCGAATTTCAAATTAAAAATATTGCAATTGTACCTTGATAATAATTATTAATTAACAATTTAAAAAACCCGCGGGATAAAATAATGATCGATACAACATCAGTTACGACAATGACTAGTCAAAACAGCAATTAATACTTATTTTGCAAGCATTAATTTATATTTTATTAGTTATTAGTAAAGAATAAATAAAAAGAATAACATGAAAAATGTTCTCAAATATTATAGTAAGGTTGAAGTTTAAGACTTATATTTTTTTTGGTTTTGAATCGCATTTCGTTGATGAATGTGACACTTTGACGTCTCACGTAGTATTTCCTGTTCCTTTTCGCATGGAAGATCAGCTCAGGGAGCTGACGAGACAACTGTTTGTGAAACTTTAAGAATTTTTATAACACAGATTCGCCATGCCGAAGAATAAGGGTAAATATGTTTATTAAATTGATGTAGATACTGCTGAAAATATTTTAAAGTAATAGTTGAGATTTGTATTATCTTGGTCTTCGAATACGCGATAATGTTGTGGTCATACTCAGATAACCTATATTTGTCAATTTTACATTTTTATGCTTCATAGACGCCAGCACGCACATTATCTCTAAAAATAATAACTTTGAATCAAGTGCATATTTTATGTTACCATTCATTTTCTAATTTTCGTATTATTTTTTTTAGGAAAGGGAGGTAAAAATAGGAGGAGAGGAAAGAACGAAAATGAGACAGAAAAGAGAGAGTTAGTGTTCAAGGAAGATGGTCAAGGTGAGATACACAATAAACAAATTTTAGTTGTGCGTCATATTTTTTCTTTGCCTGGATAAATAATTTTTTTTATATGCTTATATTAATTCTTAATATTATTTAAAACAAAAAGCTTAACATTTCTTTAATAATAATCTATATCTTTGATATTTTTTTTATCCAGAATATGCCCAAGTCACAAAAATGCTTGGTAATGGAAGACTTGAAGCTATGTGCTTTGACGGAGTCAAAAGATTATGTCACATTCGAGGGAAACTCCGTAAAAAAGTATGGATTAACCAAGGAGATATTATTCTAATTGGTTTACGTGATTATCAAGATGCCAAAGCAGACGTTATTTTGAAATATACTGCTGATGAAGCAAGAAATTTGAAAACTTATGGAGAATTCCCCGAAACAGGTATATACATCATAATTTTGTTATTTTAATGATTATTAATTCTTGGAACATGTACCAATGTACTAATAAACTATGTACATATTTCAGTTCGCATCAACGACACTGTTACATTCGTGGAGGATGGTTTTGATGAAGATATCGAGTTTGGTGATGAAATTAGTGACGATGATGAAGATGATGTAGACAATGTAAGTATAATTATTTTTCAATGTAAAATATAAATTTAGAAATTGAATACTTGTTAACTGTTATTGATTTTTGTGCAGATCTGATGACCTACCAGTTAAGCAGTGAATAGAATATAAAATTGAAAATATAATCGACTACTGTTTGCTGAGTGCTGTTTTTATACAGCTAGCATCGAACAGTCGATGTCTTGTAACTAAAATAAATCTTCAAGTTTTTTCGATCAAATCTGTATGACGAAAGATCTTAATTTCAATTATTTCTGTTGAAAAATAGGTACAGGTTGTTTTATTATTTGAAAATCAAGTTATTGCCGTTGCTCGCACTATATTGTGTATGTTGGCTATAGATTTTATCAAGGCACAATTAATAGCTTTGATTATATTATAGATGTAAAAAAGTTATGTGTATAACTATAGCATGAAAATTGAACATTTTCATGCTAACCTTTTTTAAGAATTTTCAAACAACTCATTCACTCTAAGCTGTTTATTTTGCAAAAATCGTTGTATAATGTATCATTTCAAAATAACTGAAGTGAATAAAAAAATTGTCTAACTATTTTATGTATTTTTTTTAAATCTTTTTCATTTAAATTGTCTAATTAAATAGAGATAAATTTTGGTAGTTTTCTTTATAAAGTATTGCATGTAATAATATTTTAACTTACCTTTAATAGAAATTACTTGCATATAAGGAGAAGCCGGCCGAGAATAGTTACTGACATTTACTATTTCGTACTTTTTTCGTTCAATTTTCAATAATTTGACATTTTGCAAGTTGAGCCCAATTCTCTGTAAACCACAGAATTGGGTACAACTTGAAAAATGTTGAAATATTAGAAATTGAACAAAAAAAGTATGAAACGGTAATCGTCGGTAATTATGCTCCACCGGCTGCTATATTAAAATATCGGTAGAGGCCTTATTTGCAGACAGTTTTAAGTATTTTAAACTATAAATATAATTTTTGTATGTTCATTTAAATGTTTGTCAAAATTATTTTTTATCTTGAAGAGCCTCAGTAGCAACAATATAGATGTGCTAAACGATTAAAAAATAAAAGCAGTAAATGGAAAAAAAAGAATAATATGAAGTTTGAAAAAATAAAAGGATTTGTTGCTCATAAAATTAAAATATATAGGCCTTCGTGCGCTAATATCGCCGAACGCTACTCGCTATAGTATTTTGTCATATCTATGAAGAAGTATACTTATTGAATTTGTTCACTATTCTGCACTGAAGCTTATTTTTTTAGAATTGATAATTATAAAAATAAATCTAAAAAGCAAATAATACTTACAAAATATACGGTACTCGAATACCACCAATTTCTGTTTTTTGTAGTACTTATACTTAGAAATGTATCTTCTTGCGAGATTAAGAAATGAAAGTGTAATATGAAATGCAGTAAACAATCGCAGGAGTTTCCGTAAATGGACACCAATTAAAAAAGAGAATTTGATTTATTTTTAATTATTACGATCAGTTGCGATTTGCGTTAACAAGCTTAAAACAATTGTTACTACTTTTAGAAGAAAATCAATTCTCATTTTAATTATTAAAAATATCACGTGACCAGGTCATTCACTGGACTTGACGGTCATTCATTATTGACGCTACCCTCTTTTATAAATTTATATAGATCAAAAATGGTCAAAGTAAACAAATCTATTATAATAGATTTTAATATACAAACAGATCAAACGAAATGTATAATAAAAAATCAAAAGAATATGTAATATATTTTAAAAGGAGGAAAAATTAAGCTGAATATTTCTTATCATTTTTATTCCACAATATATGTTGAAGTTTTGAGATGAAATATTTGAAAATAATCAAAATTGAATAGTGTATTTCTAAAAGCTTTTTATTTAGAATGAATTATGGGATGAAAGATAAAGTAAAATATCGAAATAAATGCGATCAAATGTAGAGTATATATATATAGCTTTGAGTGATAAAGTATTGAAATACGCATTAGTATAGAAGCATTTTCAAGACTTTATTAGATGCATGTGATTGTGCCTTTGGTCCTTAGGTCGGGTGGGCTCTAGGCAAGTCTATTGAATGCAGCACAGTGGACATTATACATTATAATTTATAAATCATGGATGTGTAGACATAATCCATTTTAGTATATAATATTTTGTATATTAATAGAATATCTTTACGCTAGGAGACTTCTAAAGGTAGTTTTATATTCTTTTATACGTGATCTTTCTTCTCGTTAATCGCTTTTTGTCAATTGTTTGACGTTGTTACATTAAAAGCTAACGCCTCTTTTTTTTTATAATATAAAGTCAAAATTTCATTTATCTTTTGAGGTCATCAAAATTTTCTTAAATATATCCAACGTCAAATATATCCAAATTTTCAGCATCAAGAGAATAAAAGTTTAACGGTTACAAAACAGTCATTTTATCTCCATCGCACTATAAATAATAAAAATATTCACCATGCCATAGAATTGCGTAATCATTACAATCGCATAATCGTACATTTATATATAATTTATAGCTAAAAATAATTATAAATATACACAATGAAAAAGATTATTAGGAAATATTTCATTAAATAAGTCAAATGTACATAATTATTTCGTCGTTTCGATCGTTAAAAACACGATATGCCTTGCCATTGCCTCAAACCAGAAATTCGCACGTTATAATATATATAATAATTAATTTATAGTTAAAGGAGAAAAAAGGGGATATCTCGATTTATTGTGCTTTCTTTTTTTTTTTATTACTTTATATCTGATGCGTTTGTGCTTTGCGGAATGGCAAGTCAGCATACATATATAATCGTTTAACGCTTTTCTCTTATAGAATCATGATAGGATTGCGTGGGAAAGCATAATATTTAATCTTCGTTTATTTTTATTTTATTTTCGTCCACCGAAAGCCGAAGCTCATAGAATCTTATAATGTTACAAATTAACAACGATCGCCCAGGTGTCGATTACAAATATTATTACATCATTCGAATCGTTTGACAACTACAATACTCCATTCAAACGTAATACACGGCGTAAATTTGATTCCGCTTTTATAACATTCTCTAGTTACTATAACTTCTTCCTTCTCTTTTAATTCTGCTTTCTTCTATAAGATCATTGTCTCCTCCTCCTCTTTGCTCTTCATCGTTCCGTCGTCTTTATCATCTCTTTCCCATTGCGTTATTCCATTCTGTTTTAAAGACAATAAACGTTTACATGGACGGGCTGACGTAGTGGGAGACTAGCGTAGCAAAAGCTAGTCGAACTAGCTACGAGTTTTTTCGTCGCTCGAACAAATAAGGCTATAGAGAGCAGGACAGGGGAACGAACGAGAGAAGCTGGTATTGTTTTTTTTTTCGTTATTTCTTTTTTTCCTCAATTTATATATTTTTCATACAGCTGCGTGCCTTTTTTTCCTCTTTTCTTTTTCCATTTCGTTTCTCAAAGTAATAAACGACTCTAGGCCCAAAGTAATTCCTGTGCACGTTCGCGGCGAGGCCACGCGGAAGTATATGTATATATATATCAAGAGAACGAGACTTCAGAGACGCATTCAAAAAGTTCGCCCCTTCATTCGCCTATATGTATACTTTTTTATATATGTATACATATAAATATATATATCTATATATATA
>UELV01080158.1:0-18343 GCA_900490015.1 Megastigmus stigmatizans | reverse complement strand
TATATATATATATATGTACAGACACAAGAGCAAGAGCAAGAGCCGCATGAATTTTTACGTCTGGTAATCCAGGCCAACAGTGAGAATCCCCTTCTATATGTATACAAGCCCGTGCAGCTGGAAATTTATAAAATTCTGATTTGATCCCGGCGCACCTCTGCATCTCGACGCCACTTTTGATCTTGAACTCTCTTTTTCGAGAGGCGCCGCTGGTACTCGCGTCTCGGTACACAAGAGGACCAAGTGCAGCATCCATGCCCTCTTTCGCTAACGAAATTCATATCGCGGAAATTGGAGAATAAAAATCGTTAGTTACAATGCCGGCGAGTGTAGTTGTAAAGGATATTCGTATATAGTAGGGGATTTGTTAAAGAAGATTATGGGGCAAAGAATCGGATTCGCGGGAATATTTCACCCTTATCTTTTAGAACTGAAGGTAAAAAATTCCGCGGGATCCGCGTGTAAAATATGATCCTTCGCAAGCGTTGGGAAAGGCTGGGTTCTATAATCAAACGCGGTAATCGTTTAATATACTATTTCGAGGGATTAAAATATTCTAAACAATGCTCCTCGATGTTTAAAGTTCGAATGATTTAATGATTAACGACAACAAAGTCCATCGAGAAAAAAAAGCATCTTTCACGCCCAACCGCAACTACGTGTTCGGAATATCTAAAGTATCGCGCACAATGCATCACGGTACAATCTCGCGAAAGACCACATGTAGCTAATCCAAATTAAACACACACACACACACACACACTATATATACATATATATCCTCCTCGGCAAATTGAAATCGCTCGTCTCAAACTAACCCCTCGATTTGCCGAAACCTCCGACCCGGGATTTCCCATCTCGGCTGAGCCATCAAATTAAAACAGCCGAGATATATACTTGCAGGCGCCGCGCGATACAACACCATCTCATCCCTTCTATACATGATCCATCGCACATCGTCATCCGCCGCCAAAGTGTATATATCCTCCAAGATAGAGGCGGCCAAGAAAAACTCGAGAGGCTGTGGCAGGAGAGAGAGAGAGAGAGAGAGAGAGAGAGAGAGAGAGAGAGAGAGAGAGAGAGAGAGTTAGAGGGAGAGAGAATTAGCTGGGAGACGGTGTAATTTATGAAGCGTGTATAAGCCCAAGCTTCGACGAGCGATCATCAAGCAACAAGTTCTCGGCCGCAGCCGATATTTGACAGCCGCATACTTCCGGCATATATAGAGTTCCTCCTCCGCCTCCTCATCCTCCTTCTACTCTTCTCGCGCTACCAGTCGCTAAATTAGAGAGAAGCGCCCCATACCATCTTCTCCGCAGCCCTGTACCGAATTTCTCGCCAACTTGGGCGAATATTGCGGACGAGCGGCAAAGTTGGGAGTCGATCGCGGCGCGAAACTTCGAATCGGCGCCGATGGAGTGGATTAAATCGGCTGCTATTTTATCGGGTATTTGCAGCTTTTTCAGGTGGCAATATTTACTTGGTAGAGGGATTTGTTTACACGATACTCCGTTTATTCGAAAATCTCGTCCCGTCAAACTCAAGAACATGATCGAGTTAAACATATAATGGAGTCGAGATCGAAGAATAATAATAATCTAATGGAACACTTTTACAGCTCTAGGTCTAGAACGATTTTAATCACAGCGGTTAAAAATGTTTCAAACCCCATCGACTGCATGTAGTTTCTAAAAAAGAAAAAGGAGGACAGCGATTTCCAGCGAATGCAAGGCGCTAAAAAATAAATCAAGCCATCGCAGTATATCGCGGCGCTACATCCACTGCAGCAGCTTCTCCCTCATTTCGCCCCCTTCCATCGCGCGTCTATCTCCTTTACTTTTACATTCCCCCTTCTTCCCTTTCCTTCTCCCTACTCTCTCTTTCTCTCTCTCTCGGCGTCGGGTTTTACGAGATCGAGCCTCGGTCGGATCAATATTAATGGAATCAAGCCGAACGTCTCCACACGCAGTAGCAGACGATTTTCGCCCGCCTCTCCCGACGGCTTTTACTTTTATCTCCTGCACACGCACACACCATATAGACGAGTGAGAGAGGAAGAAGAAAAAAAAAAGAAAATGTCCTTGTTAAGGGTTATGTTCGCGCGCGTATATATACACGTAAGACTGTATAAGCTGTACAGCATCAGCCCTTTTTATCATTTTTTTTTATTCTCGACTACGGCCCGGTCGCCGAGGCTCGCCGGAGCTGCACGTCGAAAAATTGGACTTTAAAAAACAGAGGGATATGAATTTTTTACGCGCTCTTATATCTCACCGGGGACGAGAGAGAGAGAGAGAGAGAGAGAGAGAGAGAGAGAGAAGGAGGGGGGAAGCTACGACTACGCCGAGTTAGCAAATTGCCAACGAGCGAGTGTCTCTGCAGCGAGTGGATGACGCTGCTGCTGCTGCTGCTATAGGTGATAAGCTTTAGGCGAAGCAGTTGAGACTGCCGACCCAACACTGCCACTCACCTACGTTTTCTTTTCCTTTTGTTGCTCGCGAGCGTAAATATTTATCACTGGTTCGACGCGCGGATGCTTCCGTTCCATGCAGATCGCTCCGAGCATTGAATATAATTAAAACAGATATGCCTGTGCACATTTACTCGAGAGAGCTGCTGCAGTTATTTAAAAATATGGAATAACTCGGACGCAATCTAACGAAATAATCAAATATCCGTACAAAGTATAACGTAAGCTTTTTATTTGCCAATGGAATTCAGTATACGAAGCGACGGCGAACTAAATGAAACGAAGATTCGGTTAAAAATGCATCGAGATATCCACGCTATCGGGACAAAGCGAGTCGACGTCTGTTGCTAATTCCATCGCCTCGAGGAGAAAAAGAAAAACTCGGCCAATCTAACGGGCCAGAAATAACGCCGACTGCGCGACGGCCGCGCTTACGCATTTAAGGCACGTACACCTCGGCGCAAATTGAGAGATCCTTATCAATTTCGTAAACAGCCTCATCAACGCGTACCTATACCCACACACATACCCAAGTGTGCAAGTAATCGCTTTAGCACATGTATATCCGTGGCAGGCAGGTAGGTACTCGCACTTTAATCAGGTTAATTCGTTTTTTCGTCGGGCCGCGGAGTAGCCGAGCTTTGGAAAAAGAAAACGACAAGAGCTCGTTGCGCGTGTGTGTACGGAGCGCGAAATTGTTTGATAATAAACGCACGGCTGGCGGGCGACGAGTCCTTTTTTTGCTCGGCGTTGCGGTTCCTCGTCGCGGCGGCCTTCTCTGTTTTGCCGAGGGCATTAGTCGCCGAGGCAGTACTGTGACGTCGGCGGCGGCCGCTCTATTTTTCTTTTCTCCGTCTCCCTTTCTTCTGCTGCTGCTGCTGCTTTACTCGGAGCCCCTTCCTACAGGTCTCGTTCTTAGCCGAGACGCGCTCGCGTTTCTCCACCGACTACAGCAGCGAAATTATTCGCGAGATAATGGATTATGCGAGGAATTACTTAGTTAATCGTTTTCGTTCTCACGTCCGACCGGCTCTCGAGTATTCCGACACCGAAAGGCCAACGGACGAATATAAAAGTATAGGGATGTAGACGCGCGGCACAGAAATTATGCTCGCGCGCGCGCGCGCGTCGCTCGACTTTGGAAAATGGCTTTAGAGCCGAGACGCGAATTTCGCCGAGTTTTACACGCCCGCCCGGTGTTATGAATGCTCGTGTTTACGGAGGTCAACTCTGGATGATGCATTGTTTTCACCTTTCTTCCGTCGCGTTTTATTCGCCCTGCTGCTGCTTAGAGTTATCCCCTTCGTGCAGTCTGCAATATAGTGGGACACGCGCAGCTTCATTACTTTAGAAATTTATAATCTTTCGCAAACAGAATTCGGAGAATCCCACCCTTTATCCGTTGATGCAGAAAAGCTACGCATCCTTACAGAGAATAATCTTTTCACAACTTTTTCACGAGCTTAAGAAGTTTTGGCTGATCAAACCCATCGTAATCGCCTAACGAAACGAATTCTTAAAATTCATTCGTTATAATTCTTGTAATCTATATATATATATAACGACATTGTTGCAAGCCAAGCTTAAGAGAAGCTTTGGTGCGATTGTTCCGTGAAAAAAGCGCTTGTTTATATCTCCTCGCGAAACTCATTAAACCATTCAAGATTCATATAAAAAAAAGGGCGATAAAAGGGCGTAAAAGCTTTAATCACTGATGAATATCCAACGTTGGAGCAGCAGAGGTCCGCCAGCGCAGCGTCTCACCTCCTGCAGAAGTCCATCCGGGCGCTGCAGAGCTCTTACCTCCTTCAGCAACCCCCTCTTTAATAAACGAAGATAAACACGCGGCCGTAGCTGCAGCTCTCGAGCGCCAGCAGCAGCAGCTTGGATAATCCAGTCGAAGCGGTCGAAGGGACTCGTTGAGATATTCTTCTCAGCTCGAAAACTGATGTAATCTCCGCGACGCTCGCGCGCATTTCAAACTGCCTCCGTAGTAGCTAGTAGTCGGACGCTAAATAAACCGCGAGAGCTGCGCGCACTCGAGGAGCAGACCTCCGCGGACACACACGCGACCTTTTTATACATAATTCAGCAAGTTTACCGCTACTCTCGCAAGCGGCTCGCAACGGACACTCGAAGATTCATCCCGGCGAATAAACACATTACAAGTTTAGCGCCAACTGGCTGCTGCCGCTGCCATTCGACTCCCATTTAAAATAGATTACACGAGTGTTCCCGCGGGGATTTGCCGGTGCGGACCGGTTTCGGGCGTAGACCTCGCGGGACTGGCCTTTGCTTAATACGAGATTAATTTTTCAGTCCCGCCTCGAAATTTCATCGCTGCATACTCCGACGCCCAGAGCGAGAGCCGACATTATTACGCGGCTGCAGACCAGCTCGTGAGAATCATCTCTCGAGGAGAGAGACCCGCTGCTGAATTATGGCCTGCACCGCGCCAAAAACGCGCACATCTCGTTGGCCGCGGAGAATTATTGGAATTGTACAGCCGGCCTATATACCCCGACACCCGAGTTACGGACCTGCAGGCGGTACGTCTTTCGCGCGCCAATTCTTATATACGTGGAACTTTGGCTGTAGTCGTGATTATGATCGAGTGTAAAGGGCTTGGTGGAAAAACGTGCCGTACAGCAATTTTCTTGACGATCTTGCATTAGCGAGCCACGACCTACAGCTGGGCATATTAAGACAAATAAGCTGGTGTATATATATAAACGACCATTACTACGAACGTTCTCGCGGCTTTCAGTCTAATTGAACCATCAGTTGGATTTTAATCTCATGGCCCGCGGCGGCGAGTAAAAAAGAATTCCTAATGCTCGTGCGAGAGTATTATATAGGCCTTGAGCGAAGAGTAACGGCTTATCAAGAGTTCAACGACGAGCCAAATTACTCGTAAAGTCTTCACTTTTAAATTAGTGCGCACCTCTATAGGGGCCATAAAAATATGAATTTTTTAACACCTCGCGATAGCTGATCTTACAATGTCTTGCAGCTATTATAATGCATTATTTCAATACACTTTTATGGCGATTCTTTAATCATTCGCTTTTTAGTAGTATTAAAAAAATCTATTCAATTTTTCGAATTCATCATTGAGCTGTTGCTTGATTTTATGTAGCGCTGGCTATAATCTGGATGAGTATACCATGTGCAGCTCTTTATACGACTGGTAAAGATAATAAAAAAAGTAAGAGTACATTTTTACTGTGTTCTTCTTTTAGTTTCGAATCCATACTTTCTTACATATAAATATTTTACACTTGTACTTTTACTTTAATGTATAATTCAAAATTAGATATTTATTGAATATAATGTATTGACAAATGCAATTATTAATGTTGATGAGCTACGTACGCTAACATTAACAATTTTAAAAAGGACAATGTAATACCATTCTAACATTGCTCAACAAATCAATTCCAATTTACAAGAATAATAGTTATATATTTATAGAAATATTACTCATATAATCAATCATATTACGATCATTGAATTTCATTTATTTCAGAAATACGTCGAATTTTATTTGATTAATCTTTATTTTCATACGTTTGTAAATGTAAGTTATAAATTTTTAAATGTTTTTTAAAAATTGGCTTTCTTAAAATCTTGCTGTATTAACAATCATTTTTAAATATTTGTTAAGGATTAATCGGTAATTTTAGTCAGATTTCTTTAAGCATATCTAAAGAAAGTATAGAAAATAAGAAAAAAGAAGTGTGATTCTTAAAATTTTAACAAGCTTCAAATTTAAGAGCTCCATCCCTTTAAGATTTAAAGCTCAACTGGCGGCGGTTGATTTGGCAGTAAAAGTAAAAACTGAAAGACTAGCCGGAGTTTTAAAAAGTAAAAAGATCTTAAACTCAAAATAAAATCTGACCTTCTTCGCGATAAAGAAAAAGGAAAATGTCGGCTAAAGTTGTTAATCTCGAAAAAAAGTGGCAAAACCTCGCGTACAGACGCAGAAATATCATCAACCCAAGAACTTTTCAATCTAATCGCATATAAAACATGAGACTCGCTTTTCGCCGATATTTCAATTATATATTAGTCAAAGCCGCAGTGGAATAGAAGCGAATTAATCTCGACACTGAAATATTAATTGTCTTGCCTGTAATATCGGATATCATCTATATTTGGGCAACTTTTCGAGACATCAAAGCAAATTTTAGTTCTCTCTTCGCTACGATGCAAAGCTCGAAAATCGAATCTATCGAAAGCTCTTACCGAATATGATTACGTGGCGAGATTGGATTGATTATAGCTGCTGGGCTTAATTATGCAAATAGGTTATGTATTATTCGCGGCAACAGATTTTTTTTCGTTGTTTAAGCTTTCGTTGTCCATTCAGATAGGATATTTTTTAATTTAAAAAAGGTGCATTTTAAATTGGCAATTAATTCTTTTTAAAAAAAATTAAAAACAGATTCATAAAGTATCTTACGAGCTACAAATCGATAATAATATTTTACACGTATATTAAAATTTCAATGTTTATTCATATTCGTGAACATTCACCCGTTTTTCGAAAAAAAAAACAAAAATTGTTTTGGATATATCGAAGCTATTTTTTAATTTTTCGGAATACTCAATTTTTCGAAAACTCGGTCAACGCTTATAAAAATGTTGTCCTTTCGCAAAATTCCATGAGAAAAGCAATTATTTTTTTCAATAATCCAAACCCATGCAGTAGTCTCTAAATTTTTGTTATTATAAATTAATAACCATAAAAGTTAACTTCGAACAACATGTCAGTAGAAGATTATTACAAAACTTTTACTTTACTAATCCTGGTTTGTTTGGTATTTCACGTGTATAGTACCATTATTATTATTTGTGCTTGAATTAGTTTTTTAACAGAACATTATTTACTATTGAACTTTGAATCAGTTATTGTACAGAATAGAATTGTAATAATAAAAATGCGTATTAAAAAAATCTTTCTGTATAGTACTCAAAAATGCACTTACATACGTTCAAGTGGAACGTATACGAATTTAGTCAGGCATATGTGCCGGTACAGAACTACTCTTTAAATCCTGTAAAACATTTTAAAGAGTTATTTTGTATTTTATTAGGGGAGAGGGTGAAAGAATTTGTTATTTCGAGAAAAACACAAGATTTTTAACCTTGTAATGTCTCAAGAAGAGTCAGTCCAACTTTTCACTTGTCCCATCCTTCCTCACCCTATAAACCTATTTTTTTTTTAATTCCCGAAAATATCCAGACAAAATAGAGAAGCATCCAAGGAATTTCCTCATTATCATACACTAGACTGACACATTCCTCCGGGTAATTTCGAGCGACAACATAGCCGGCATAGAAAAAGTGGGACGATTTTGGAAAATTTTCATCCCCCGCAGCGTCGAGAGAGGAGAAAAATGCAAAGGGCATATCGGATGTTTGCCGCTTGGGGGCAGGTGGAGCGCAAGGGAGAGAGAGAGAGAGAGAGAGAGAGAGAACGAAAAAATCCATCGCCGTTAACCATTTTCAGTTTCGACACGTTTCGGCAACGTGGACACATTTTCGCAGCTGCGAGTGGCCCATCGAGCGACACGTTTTCCCGCTCCCCCCAATCCTCCCGCGCTTCCGCCCCGTCGCATCGAACTTTGACACTTCAATTTGCGCGAAAATTTCCGTTCCCCAGACCTCGGTGGGATGTAAAAATTTTAACGACTCGCCCGGTAATGCGTCTGCATTCGAATGCCCTGTGCGTTATTGCAGCCGAAACAGAGTTTCCCTCTACGCGCATAAGTGTTGGATAGCGTTGGTACATTTTTCGGACGTCGTCGAATAATGATCACGACGTTGCGAGTTGTATCTAAATAGTCGCGCGGTCGCGTTTGTTTATAACGTTTCGTTTCGGATGCTGGAAAAACGGCTATTTTTATTTTACATTTTCGTAAAGTGTTGTATGTCGAAAAAGTTCTTTCTCGTATTACTTCTCAGAATATAATAGAGTTTTGATGTGGAATTGTTGGAAAACGTTAAAAGGATGCTTTGCAAACAGTTTTTCCCGACTGCACAGTTCATACATTAAACTCGCAGCCACTGCACTACCTTTTACATTTTCATGTTTGTATGTAAATTCCCAACGTAATAATATGCTGTACAAAAGTCGCGGTTCCAGGTATTTTTACGCACAATTTTAACATCTAATAGAAATAATGCGCTGTTATAAATAACGAATGCACGGCTGCGAATTATTGTACCTGATAAACAATATGCGATAATTCTCCATAATATATATTAATTTGAATAGCGCTTTATAGAATGAAAACTTGGTCAAAAGCGAATTCACGTGTTTCGCGCGCCTTGTTAACTATTGATCTATGCAACCATTGCAATTAACTTAGTCGTAATTTATGAAGTGCGCTGTATGCCCGCTAATGTTAAATGAAGCAGAATGAGATATGCGTAGTTCTACACTTTTAATCAATGTGATACGGGTGAAAATGTATAAAAATACGCAAAAAGCGTTTAAATTCAACGATATTGTAAGTATTAAATCGCGCGGAAAATGAAATATTGTTGCTGAGAAAGATTTCACGAGACTTTCTTGTTATTCGATGAAATAAATACTTTTAAGCTTTGATTAAAATACCTACCAGTGTTTTATGGTTATTTTTGTCGTTTAATCGAAGAATTTTAATATTTTATGTAAACACGTATATAACGTGTCCTGCAAACGTGATAAATATAGAAATTCTATTATTCACAGCAAATACTAAAAATTCATCAGTTTTATTCTGATTGCGCTTATCATAATTATAGTTTTTCATTTTATACAAAATACATTTTAATAAAAGTATGTTAATGAAAAGATAAAAATTGCATGTGTTTTTTAAATATTGTAATCCCACAGTTATCGATATTAATTTATTATGTAAGTATATTTCGTGCAACCTTCATATCTAATTCTCGGAACTAAAAAACGTGCAGACATTATTATAGAATGATTAAAAAAAAGAGAGTTGCCGACATTAATTATAATAAGGGAGTAAATCCAAGCGCTTTATCCTGAAAATTGCGTCGTTACAGGGAGCTCGACATAATTTGATCATCCAAGAAAATCACGTGTGTGAGTGTTGGCCGCCTAAAACAAGGTGCCTCAAAGGGGAAAAAAGGAGGCATAGCTCGAAAATCAAGCCCGGATTTTTAGGAAATTGCTTGCCGCTCGCCTATATATAAAGCCCCGACGTGCGGGTGGCGTCTCCGCACCAAACTTGTCGGGCTAAAGCGAGCTGCGACGCGTCCTCCCTAAAACAAAATAAAGAACGCGTCGCCTATCGCTATATACATAGCACGGAAAAGTAACTCGAGGAAAAAGAAGAAAAGAGGAGAGCGGGCGAGAAAGCGAGACAAAAAAGGAGAATGGCTAGAAAAAGCGGAGAAAGCGGGATAAGGTGTGGCGCACGCGGTTTTCCCCGGAGAAAAGAATCACTCGAAACGACGTAATTATTTTCCCCTATAACAAGCGGCCCCGGAAAGTCTAGCGGCCAAAGTACGACGATCGGTTCGCTCAAGTTCAGGAAGGAGAGGAGGCGGGAGGACGATCATCATCGACTACAGAGGCAGAGGCGCTAGATTTTCGCCTCGACACCGATAATCTTCGGCCGAGACTCCTCGGCTACTACGCTACCCGTCCCCGTCGCGCAACATCACTTTTCCGAGCAATAAAATTAAGCGGCTTTTCATTTCCTGCGACCCTCGCCTCTCGCCATTCGACGCGCCAAATGAGAAAAATCTTTTCGCGCGGAGCTCCCGCGCGCAGCTCGTCGAGCCGAGAAAAAACACCAAGAATAAGCTCGAGCATCTTTTGTCTTTCCAAGAGATGCCTCCTTTTTTCCCTTCCCTGGGTATACAGTTTTTACGCCGAGGCTGTGGAGGACGATTTTTTATCGGAATCTACACCTTGGGAGGGAATTTTTTTTTCTTCGATCAAAAATAAGTATGACAATATGTCTATTGTACACTTTATATATATAATATTTTATTGATAGCAATATATTTTGCTGATAGAAAGCATTTTTCATGTACATTTCTGTAAAATATAAATTTTTAATAATTTACTTGCACGTGGACGTAAACTAAGTAGCGAAATAATATTTTTTATTGGGCGCGACTATAAAACAATACGATTCAAAAACTTTTATAATAAATAGTTTAATGCGTAATCCTTTTCCACGAACTTATCCTGCAGTATTCTTAGTTGCATTATCATTAAACTATAAAATAAAGTCAGGCATTTAAGATCAACTAACTTTTTGAATAAATTAAAATAAGAAAGTTTTTATAGGGGCAGATGTTGAGATATTTTAAAAGCTTGCTGAACAAAATTTTTTTATCATTATCCCAAGTATAAGAGTTACGCACTGTAATTACACGATCTGATCAACTTTGTTTATTATTAAAGTAAGACTTTTACACCTCTTGAATCTACACGAAATTGATTTCTATACTTTAATGAAGACTAATTCCTAATTTTAAACGTTACAGATTTGAGAGATTTTTAAGCTTCATTCAGGTAATATATATATCTGAACTATATAGTTTCCCTACATGAACGCTAATATAACACTCTGATTAGCAATGAGAAAAACCTAATTATATTGTTTTTTTTTTAAACAGTTGTGTCTATTAATATATACGATTTCTCCTTTTTTATAATTCCCAAGTTAAATATGCGAAGTAAACTACAATTAATATTAAAAGTAGTATTGTGTATTTGCGTAGAACAAACAATTTTGTAGTAGAATATATGATATTTTGGCATGAAAATCGGTACGCATGTAAAGTAATTTTCTCAAAGTGCTGCCTAAGAATCCAGTCTTTAAATTTTTGAAGTGTGGAAAGTGATTTGTTAGAGGCCATAAAAATGAAATACGGCCATTCTTTCGAAGGGTCGGTAACATTTTGGCTTTCTTGCGCGTGAAAAATGAGTCGGATGGAGTTAAAACCACTCCAAGAAGATTTAGAATGTTTATATTAAGTTCGTGACCTTTTTTTGCCGAGACTATAAACTTTCGGCACTGGAAGGGTATAAGGAAATATGAAATACGTAGGGCCATTTTTAAGGTTTAAAGGTCATCCATACACATCGGCTTTTAGGAGAAAGAGGAGAATCACTTCTTCAGATTTTAATTTACACCCTGGAAATGTACAACAGTGCTTATGTATTTATCTAGTTTCCAATAGCACGAGACAATTGAGCTTTCTAGTGCTTTTGTTTAAATTCGTAAACGTTATTTCAATTCTTTTATTTCTATTTATTTTCGGTGACGCATATTTTCCAACGCCAAGGCAGTAATTACATATGATAAATTAAAACTTGACACATTATACAATTAATAATTGTTATATGTGTATATATTTCGCTAGCGACGATTCTGATCCTTTTCAATATTATTGAAAAAAGAGTTCGGTCATTCCTTCAGCGGCACAAAGACGAAAGTTGAAGAAAATCAAACCGCACCAAAGCGCATTTACACATGCACGACCATTTCGCAAAAAGAAGGAATAATATACTTCCAGTGAGAAATAAAATGAAAGTTCCGCGCTGAGGTGCAGAGGCAGAGCGAGAGAAAGAGATGGAGAGAACGAGAGAGAGAGAGAGAGAGAGAGAGAGAGCAAGTTTCCGCGTGACGGCGACAAAGGTAAAAAATCTCGGTCATTCCGACAAATGCCGAACGGTGATCGGTAAAAATCGAGAGCTCGAGGCTCGAGAGAAAAGAAGAGAGAAAGAGAGAGAGAAAGTTGGAGAGGAAGGGATACAAATGGAAAGAGAAGCGGAGAGAAGGGAGAGAGCGAGAAAAAAACGGCTCTCGCGCCGGGGTTAAAAGAAGAGGAAAGAAACGACTCCTCGTTACAGGCTGAACTACCGCTCTCTCTCTCTCTCACACACACACACACACACACACACACGCTCTTTTCTCTCTCACATACATACACATGGATATATAGGCGTGTGAGTGCGAGGGAGCTGGAGGGAAAAGCTCGCGCGACGCGGAAAACCCGCATACCGTCGGAAAATTGCATCCACACATACACAAACCCTGACGCTCGTGTGTACAGATGTGTATATATATATGTGTGTGTATACATATAAACGAAAATCTCCCACTGATTCAGGCGAATCGAAAATCGCATGCTCCACTTCAGTCTCCCTCTTTTTCTCTTTCTCTCTCTCTCTCTCTCTCTCTCTCTCTCTCCCTCTCACTCTGGTCGACGAGGAGTGGAGGGTACATATATATATAGGAAAGCAGAAAGGGCGTAGGGGGAAAATTAGAGAACGACGGGATGAGAAGTGAGATAGAGAGGTTTGGGTGGTTGCGCGAGAAAATGAGAAAAAATAAGAGAGAGAGGAAAAGAGAGAGAGAGAGAGGGGGGAGCAATCGGGGTGGCAGGCAATAGGAGGAAATGAGATGTTTTGGCGGTAACGGTTATACTTTCCTCGCGTAATGATATTGCTTATCAATTTTTTTTCATGGGCCACTGCCAGATTGCGCCAACGAATTTAATGGGCCGAAGATGTTAGCGACGCCGATCGATTCCCTTTGCTTTTCGTAACGATTGCCGCGACAATTGCTATTTTTTGATCATTGAGAAAATGAAGAAACAGCGCGTTACTTTATAAACTCGCAAAAAGTGCGAAACGGTAATAATGCGCACATTGGCGATGTCTGGACATATCCCAACTCGTTCTACTTGAAAATATATATTTTCTTCAAGGTTTCGCGAAAGTTTTGTTCCTATAATTTCTAAGAATGCGTTTATCAGAGAAAATACTTTGTTCCTTCCTTTTATAATATCTATTTAAAGGTATAGCTAGAGTTCGAGTAGAAAAAAAGTTCCGTTCCGTGCGTGGAGAAATGAAGAAAAATAGTACGAGAGATGAAATTGACAATGAAAACTCTGATAAAAAGCGGTACGATGGATTTTAACTCTGTCGATAATTGAATTCAGATGTACAGCAGAAATCATTCCGGACTTGATTTGTTATTTTCTTTTATATTCTGTTAATTTAACTAACAGAGCGTTTCTCCTGTAACATTGTGGTTATTACAAATTCTGTATGACAAGCTTTAATACAATACAAAAACATCGGAGAAGAGGTAAAAGAAAATAAGAAAATAGAAGCAAGAGACGAAAAAAGATAAGTGAATTCGAGTCATAACGACGAGAAACTTTTAGTAATAATTAAGAATTAAAGGCTTGTATACAGCAGAGCACTTACAGAAATTTAATTTTTTTGCATTTAATTTTTTTTTGTAAAGAGACGATTACCGAAAATTGGTATTTCTATCTGATGCCATAGTCTTTTCAAATAATACGTTCACAGATGCTGCACTATTTAGAATTTTATATAAAGTTAATTTCACTTTATTCTATTATTTTTATCAGTTTATTTTAAGTATTTTTTTAAGGTGTGTGTCATTAAAAGTAGTCACACGTTTTTCAATTTTAAAAATTATTGAACTATAATTATTACTATTACTTTTATCTGGAGCTTACAAGCATATTCAACGCTCTATCCATATAAAATTTTAGACGTATTATAACAGATGTTAAAATTTAAAAGCTAATCTAAACACATAATATTATACATAGCTTGAAACGTGATCTCCCCCAGACATTTAACGTCACAAAATGGAATAACAGTCTGGAAACTCCACAGCCACTCTGATACTTTTAGGAAGTTCATGATCAGTTTTTGGCCAGTTGTGGCGCCCAACTTTCTACCGGAGGAGAGAAGAGAGGGAGAGAGAGAGAAAGAGAGAGAGAGGAGAAAGAGAAGAGCGCATGACATTTACCAAAACTATTTCAGCTGTTGAGGACAAAAAAGGCAAGAGACAAGAGCGAGACTTTTTCGCCCGGTTTAAAAAGAGAAAAATCAAAAAGTGAAGCGCGCTCGTTGTTTACTTTGAATGGAGTTATATGGAAATAAACTATTTATTTATCTTCAATTTTCCTGGGATATTTTTATTCCATTGGACGGTGGCTACACAAAATACTTCATTGTTACATTTTATTTTTGTGCGAATGGAATTTTAGTGCTATTTCACGCGAACATTATTCGCCATTGCAAAAGACATGAAAGAATGAAGAACGGAAAACGAGGAAAAGAGAGCAAGTGTACGATTGAATTCTTTCTTCTTTCAGAGGTTCATCACACGTGTAACAAATGATTAAATATCCACCGTTTATTCGGGATGTATAAAAATTGAATAACTATTTATTTTATCCACCTTCATTTAAGCACATCTTAAAATTGTGGATTGATTCATTTAGAAAATCCAATACTAAAACCAATAATATTATTACTATTATTATTAAATCACAATTAAGATTATTAATGTAAATGAATTATAAGATTTGTACTAAAGTTTATTTAGTTACTGTGTATTATAAAATTCTTGTTGTATTCGATATGTATATCGATGATGTGTATTTAAAAATTATAAATATTAGAAAAGAGTCTGTAAATTCACTTGTAAAATAAATTCAAAGTAACATGAAAGTTAGTCTATCAGAATATAATTTCAAATGCATAATGAAAAATCTTGCGTTATTTCAAATGCTTGAATGAGTATAATTTGATTAAATTTATCCGTAGCATTCATCAATTTCGATTAAGTTTGATATTACAATGTTATATGTAAATATGCGTAAAATGGTAGCAGTAAAATATTTAACAGCTTTCATACCGTATACCCAGTCATTACCAAAAACAAATAACAAATTGTATTTCCTCAAAATGAATTATTTAATTATCTTATTATCTAATTTATCATCCCATTTTTACGATATCATTCATTTTTTCAGAAAATCAAAGATCTTATTGAACTAAAAATTTGTTGAACAAATATTTTAATCTATTAATTCAAAATTCGCTGCAGTTTAGTTTCACCTAAGTAAAAACACATTTATCATTCTGTGTACTCCAGAATACTACATTTCTCGGAAATGCAACTGAGCAAAGTAGTCAATAACCGAAAGTCGTAGAAAGGAAAACCTTTTTGAGATCAATAAAATAATAAATATTTAATTGGTATTCATTCAGTTTGTAACGACAATAATTAAAATATTATAAATATTAAACCAAGTATTATAAACGTATTTCCATAATAGGTAATCATTTAAATGAATATCCATAATTCCTAAAATCATTATAAGAGAATTTAATTTATTCAACTGCACACGCATTAAAAGAAATTACAGCACACCTATGTTTGCATAAATTTTTAATTACCTATAGTTTGAGACCTCCTTAATTTATTGCCTATAGCTATTATTATTATTTTTGAAAATATAAGTTTTAAAGGTTAGGTTTTTATTGCTGAATTTATTTAAGAATTACATATAACTTATACGTTGGAAAAAATGATTGATTTTGAGGAAGTGCCAATGAATTAGCGGCGGTTTTCATTATGAAATTGATTAAAATTTTAAAATTACAATCGATCAGCACGAAATGAGTTTGACGAGTTTAACGAGGAAAGAATTGAAATACGCTGGAGTGATAATTTTTAATGAAAATGAATATAATCAGCTGGTAGTGTGATTATTCAGAGCGGTAATAACTTCTCTCATCGTTCATACTTAAAGCCTTTCGGGCCTGGTCATTAAAGGGTTAAAGTAGGTCTCAACTAAAACGTGTAATTGGTATTGAAGAGGCATAACATTAGTCGCTAATGATCGAAATTTGGCGCGGGCAACTTTTAGATCGGCATTAAGCCATTTTATGATGGAGTAGCGGTAAATATAATGAATGCGCGCTTGGCGTTACATATCTGATATTAGTTGAACGAGTTTTGAGTTGGCCCTTTCCGCATACGTGACGCAATCGCTGTAGGTATCGTCGTACCTTGCATTATTGGAATAAACGATGCCCATACGATTTAATCATTGGCCGCGGTCCAGCCAATCAGCGACTTACGTTTATTTTTTGTCAAATATGAACAAAAACTACAGGACATTATTTTACCGATTTACATTCCGAGAACATCATTATGAATATTCACGGCCGGTGGTATATTTATAGGCCAGTCTTGTTCGCGTTGAAGTTCGGCATACAAAGTGAGACAAGGGAGCGGATGTCCCGCTAAACAAATGTCCCGGACCGTAGCGTCGGTAATTTTCCGATGCTCCCCATTCGCACTGGGCGAATAGAACCCGTCTCGCACCGGTAGAGAATGCGATGCACGCCGTCAATCTTGTTTCTCCTCTCAAATCCGATGAATATTTCATTCGGAAAATTTCCGATACACACGTTCTCTCGGTGGCGGTGGCGAGCACAACATAATCATTCAGGTCTCCGGAGCTGTCCATAATCGAAACACGTGACCCGCGGTGTTGTCGAGAATATCCCGAGGAAAAATCACGATCTCTCTCGGCTGTGGCTGTGGCTGGTAGCGGCGAATAAATGGGAGACAAAAAGTAAAAACAAGCCGCGAACACGGGAGAAAACAAAATACACCCGGCGAAGAGTAAAGAAGGGACAAATACGGTATAAGAAGCCGGGGAGAAGCTGCAGCTCGGCGGCGGTGGCGGCGGTGGCAGCGAGGTCGAAACACGCTTCGCGGGAGAGAGAGACACATTTGCCCGCGTGGAGCTGCAGCGGCGCGCAAGAGGGAAGAGGAGACAGAACGGGAGCTGCATAATTAATCCCTGGCACGAATCAGCGAACCGCAAGCGCTCGTAACGGTACGATCGCTATTTCCCTCTTCCTCTCTCTCGCTCTTGCCTCCACGCCAACTTTATCTCGAGCAATTTGAAAATCCTCCTCGTGCAGGGTATTCGCCGCCACCGCAGCAGCAGCAGCAGCAGCAGCAGCAGCAGCAGCAGCAGCCACCGTCTCTCCTTGTCGGGGAAAGAAACGCGAGGCTATTTTTCAGGCTCACGGAGAGGAATTTCGCTTACGCTCAAGTGCACGCGTGCGCGAAAAAAGAGCTGCGCCGCCGTGCGAGGCCCGATCATAATTGCTTTTCGGTGCTGGAGGGAAGCTAAGGGATGACTGCCGAGGGGCTATTGAACGCGACCGATTGGGAATGACGAAAATCCGGTTGCTTCTGCTTTTGACAAGGATGAAATTATGGCATTTCCGGAGCTCGGCTTACGCGGGGAACTCAGAGTATAGATCTTCCGAGATGAAGCTCGCTCGGATTAGCTGATGTAAATTTAAGTTTCGGTAATGAGTTTGCCGCTATCTGCGTATCTCGATCGTTAACTTTCTCCGATTAAGAATCCCGATGCTCTTATCGCGATAAGATTATTTATTGGCAGTTGATGGAATTCACAGTTTAACCCGGTTAAAAAGCGCAATGGAAAGCTATTTTAGCATCGGGATAACCGAAAAGTGGAGGCTCTTATTTCATCAGCCGTCTATTTATGCAGCACGACGAGACGAATTGATCGGAAAAATAATAGCGAGCCGCCGCAGTCAAGTCCGCATGAGGACTGCGGGATCGCTCAAGTCGATGACTCACCGGTCTTGTCCCGCTGCGGGTCCCGGGGCTGCTGCTGGTGCTGGTGGTGGTCCTCGAGCTGCTGGAGCTTGATGTCGGCGGCCCCGGGCGTCGGCGTGGTCGCGATGCTGGTCGCGGTGGTGCAGGCGGGCATCGGCGGGACCACGAGGACCGGGGAGTTGGCCAGTCTGTGGAGGTCGTTGGGCTCGCGGGGCCGTCTGAGCAGCTGCTGCGGGGTAACCGAGGCCACCGGCGCCCCCGTCGGTCCGCCTGCGCTTGGCACTTTCCTCATTAATTCAGGCGACGAGAGCTGCAGGCACGTCTGCGAATAAGCCCGACGTGCAACTTTTAGGCCGACTTGTTCTCGCTCTCTACTCTCTCTCTC
>UELV01080157.1:0-14708 GCA_900490015.1 Megastigmus stigmatizans | reverse complement strand
CATTTGCTTGAGTTTTTAAAGTATTTTTATTAATAATTTTAGTGAGAGATTCATATGTAAATTTTAATTGTTGGCTGAAATATAAGTTCATTCTCGTTTAGTAGGACTTAATTAACATTGACAGCTATGTTTTCTAAAATTATTCATTTTATATAAGTATAAAAATTTAATTGTCTTCCATAGCCTTTCCTGGAATCATAAACTGGCAAAGTCGTCTCTGGCAAACAGTCACCGATTTTATTAATGCTAGAAAAGAATTGAAAGTCGAAAACCATTATGTACGACCTAATGATCCGCAATTCGAGCAGGAAGATGCTTACATGTTCGACAGCCGCAACTACTACGTGCACGGAGTAACGTTTAACATTACAGGATCTCAGCAATTGAGTGTCGCTATAACAAAGATGCAAGGCCTCACTAACAGCCTAAGAAAATCTTCGAAAACGTGTATAGCCCAAAGTCGCCAGTACGAGCGAACTCTCGCCGTACAGATATTGATGTTAGCACCACTGGCACCGCACTTTGCTTCCGAGCTTTGGGCTGGATTCTGTTCAGCACCTGTCAGGCTAGTCAATGATGGAGAAATTCAATGGGATAAAGATGTACTAGAGCAGAGGTGGCCCACGGTTGACATGGATTACAAACTAAAACTTAATATTGTAGTGAGTATTTGTATACAAATAATCGTATTTGAAATCTTCCAATTTACGAGATTATACTTTCGCTATTAGAGTTCGGAAATTTAGAGGTTTAGAAACTTTTTGAATTAATAAAAGGACAATATTTCTGTAAATACATTTTAAATTTGGGCAAAAAAATTCTGTGTATAAAAACCATTTTTTTAAATCTTAGCGACATTTAAGTCTTCTGTTTTTAAATATACTTATATATTAAAATAACATCACCTTACTTTTATATCTTGTTTTAGCTGGATGGTAAAAAGTATGCTCCTTTAAGAATCGCACGTCGTCTATTGGATACAATAACAGAAAATGAAGTACTTGAGTTAGTTGTGAAAGAACCCGCACTTCAAAAATACTTTGAAACCCGTAATATCCTGAAGGTGCATTTTAAGGCACAATTAGGTGGTGGTGCAAAAATTTCAATTCAAACCAGGAAAGGGGTTGTAGCCCAAGAAAGAACGATATAAAATAGTGTTAAATGTTTTTTATTATATTATTGTACATATGTAAATAATATTTTTGCTTATCAAGTACTACTCTAATTTTATTTCGCCTTTATGAGACAAAGGTGGTGATTCTTTGTTTCCATTATGATTATATTTCTACAACAAATATATTGTAGTTCTAGGTATATCAAGCTTGTTGGTTTTCTAAATATTAGATAATACATCGTTTTGGAATTTAATAAATGATCCTTATGGTATTAAATTATAATAACTTACAAATAAATAAAAGAGCCTTTCCGGCGTCAGCAGTTTTGGTTCAAAATTCTTTTCTGACAATTCGCATTGCTAATCTCACATTCAAAATTCTCTCGTTGTTCTTTTTACTTGTTTTTATGATTTTCTTAGCTCTTTGCTTGATCACCCATGTTATTTGCTACACTAAATCATCTATAATGATTTTATAATATTACAATAAAAATAAAGTAATAAACCCTCAACAATATGGTTTTGCTAAAAATAAAAGAACCAAAGATGTACTAATATATATTACAAATATAATTTATAATAGACAAGAGTAAACCGTTAAGTAATTGTAACTTTTCTCGATCTGGCAAATCAATTGACCTTTCTCAAATTAGTAGTAGATTAGTATCTATGGTTTTAAACCCTTATGTTACCACCAGGGTTACCCATCGGCGTGTATTTTGTTACATAACTTTGTTCCCTGAAGAGATAGGCTAAAATCCTTCCGGATCCCCATGATTTGGCTAATTTTACATAGAAAAATGCATTCAGTTTTTTTTTTTTTCTAAACAAATTTTTTGATTTGAAAAAAGTACAAGCTGGTACCACCCGGATACCCAGGTACCCACATACAAAAATATTAGGATTCGTGCGATACAAACTAAAAATAAATATAAAATAAGAAACAATAAGTACTTATAAATGAATTACAATAAATATCATTAATTTTTGATTGTTTACCTTTGTAAAGTAAAAATAATTATATACTTCGGATATATACTTAATATCGAAAGACACAGATATATCTTATAACAATAAATAATAAAAAGAAACATATATTTTTAAAGTTCGCTTTTATTAAACGTTTGATACATCGTCAAAACTTCAAATCAAAGCATATTTGCGAATGATCACTTTACCGCATGTAGACAATAATAAATACACAGTGAATGCGAATACTAACTTTTTTTTTATTAAAACATGGTGCAACGTGCTTCGTGCATTATAAACCTATTTATAAATGAAAATTTTGTAGTGCGTAAGACACATATTTCATACTCGTCTTTTCAACCTTTTTTATATTTTACAATATTTAAACCTTACATACAATGTATTGTTCGATGCTTTTTTATTATTATAAATATCAGATCTATAAATTAAAAAGAAAAAGAATCTGCCAACAAATCTATTTTTAATAATTTTGATGAAAAAGAACTATTAGCACTGTAAATTATTTCTTACAAATTTTAAAGTAAAAGTTGATTTTTTTCTTTGAAAGTCACGTAGAACTAATTTTTTTAAATTTGTTGTTTAATTTTAATTATGAGTATTTATTGTATCATATATAATATCCAATTATATCTAGTAAATATGTTAAACTCTTTTTTTAATACTTTTAACTTCTGTACAAGATAGAACAAGTTTTATTTTTATGCCATTAGTTACATCCATGGTCAAGTTATAAAGACAATGCATCGATAAAATCAAACAGTAAAAAACATTCCATACAATCACAATCTTAAAATTAATCAACGTGAAATTACTTCCTTACAGTTTTCATTAACTGCTGTAAAGAATACGTTGAAGAAAGATACAAAAATGGATACTTTAGTGCCTTTGAAAACAATAAAGTTAATTTTATAAGAAGTCTAAAAAATACAAGACTTTTAAATTAAAATTTGCTTTAAGAAGATGTATGACTTTTGGTTCGAAACTGAACATGTACAATGACTTACAAAAAATAGACTTTAAAGTGTCTAAACTTTTTTCTAAAGCCAAGCAGACTCTTTTGCGTATGTTCACGTTCAAATCCAAATGTATTCCTTAAAAAAAACCGAATTTTTTTGAGAATTACTAAAGAAAAAAAAATTGAAATCAAATTAAAAAAAATTTATTTTACATATTACGATAATAGTACAAACGCAGGTAAGTTTTCGAAGGACTATCCGCACGTTAAAATAATACCAGAATTAGGAAAAGAACAGACTTTTACAATCACATTCACAAAGGAGAAGCCATGAGTACAATTTTCACTTTAAGCCATTGTCACAGTGATACAACAAGCCCAACAATTTTTCTTTAGTATCGGTTTTCTTTGTTTTACTTCAAAACCTTAAAGATACGAGTTTTTAAAAATTGTTGTGTAAATATATCTATGTTGCAAACATAAATTTCACTGATTTATCGGAAAATATTATAACGAAAAAAAAAAGAACGCGCAAACATTCAACGATTCATATGAGTTAGCGTAGTAATGCTTCATGTGTCGACATTGACATTAAACAGACTTGACTCTATTGCTCCGCTTCGCTTTTTATTCGAATCTTAAAAATCGATTCAGTTAGTATTTATCATCTTCGTGGTCCTCTCCTTCAATTTCTTCAGGTGGTGCAAAACCGTCCTAAAAATAAACCATAAATTATTAATACTTCAACATATAATTTAACCTTTTTAATTTGTATGTAATTTATTAGACAACACATTTTTATGTTCTACCATTCTAACGATTTAGTAATGCAATGTACTTTTCAATAAATGAGATATAAGGTTTCTAAAAGTAAGGATAGTCAAAGGAAACCCAACTCCAAGGTTTTGGACACCCTAGGCCTTTAGAAGTTTATTTTATTATTTAATATTGAAATTTTTATGTAAAAATTAATATAATGAAAGAATTTTTTTATAAACTTATTATTTCTTGAACCAGCTATAAAGATTTTTGAAATATGATTTTATTCTACGTGCTTTATTTCCACAGCATATAAAAGCATAAAAATTTAAAATTTTACATCAATAATCATAAACAAAAAAACATAAACAAGATCAATAATCATTTCTGACATAGACAAAACTATTGTGCCCTGCACATTAAACCAGATTAAACATGAGATGCAACTGTACAGCACATTGCTTTACCTTAATTCTAAAATGACCGGCTACTCAAACAATTTAAATTAATAGGTTTGATCAGCACATTCGTTGATGTGTCCATCTTCCTGAAATCATTATTGCATAACATCCTATTCACTTTACAAATTAGATAAAAAAACCAAGGTAATATACCCATTGAATAATTGAATTCATTAAGTTTTACAAAAAATTTAATTTTAATTAGTAGGTAATGAATTTCATCTTAAATATTGCGTTACAACCTTATCAATTGTTACACTATATATACGTATAAGGACTTCTAGTCCGTAAATTTATTAAAATAAAAATAAACTAATTTATATAAATAAAAATGAAATGAAAATCACCTCAGTTGCATAGAGGACTTCCAAGATTTTTTGTATGATTGGAGGACTTTCACTGTTGTCACATTCTTGGCACATAACTTCAATATCCCTTAATTTACCGAAATAGAAATCTCTTTCCTTCTCTAAGCCATCCACAGTCATTTTCAGTTCCATTACCTATAATGTGATCAAATTTTAATGTGTTTGAATTTTCTATTGACAGTATAACTTTCAAAACAACTCGTATTACCTGTGAACCAAGTTCGTCTATTTTTCCGGAATCACCACGATTCCCCAGGCTTCCTAATTTTGGTGGCGCACGAATTGGTTGAACTTTGTTTACTAGAGAAATCAAATATTTCCATATGAGTCACTTTGAATATATTCAGTTAATCAATGGTTGAAATTTTAAGTGGAGTAACATTACATTAAGAAACAGTTAGAGAAATTAATGATTACTAAATACATGGTTTTATTATATACAAAATGAAAATTGAAATATTTATAAATGAAAGTGTTGCAGAGATTTGTATTGTTTTTGATAGTATTAAAAAGCGATAAATATTTTATAAACAAGCTTATGTAGTTACAATCATGCTTTTTGATCATGCATAGATTTATTTAAGCAATGCATTATACAAATATATTTACTCATGCTTAAAATAAGGGTATGATTTTTTATATAAGGATTGATGCATTCTATGTTGGCATTTATAATATAAAAAAAAGTAACAGAAAAGATTTGGTTAAAAAAATATCAAAATAATAATTACAAGTCTTTTGTACAGTTTTTGCAGGTACTTGGACAGAAGTTGGTAGTCCTTCACCTATGATGAATTTTTGTACAAATTAAGCATTAACGAAGAAAACTTGTCTGTTGTTTAAAATGTATGCAATTGTATGTGTAGACAGAATCTCATATTAGTATAATAAATGACTACATTTTAAATTGATATCAATTTATAAAAGTATAATTGAATAATGTGTATATGAATAAAAGATAAAATTTTATCCTTGTACGATGTAAATATTGATGTTATTTCATAATAATGCTTCTTCTATACATATAAATTTGAATAGTTATTAAATCATCGTTATTAGTACTTTAAGGAGGATCCCCACTGGCTGCCCACAGATGCTTTCGATAAATATCAATAGGACACGCATAAAACTACTACAAATATGAAGAATTTATGTAAACCTAATGATTCCCATACAAATTTTCCCCTATACTAGTGGGGAAAGTAATTTTTGCACGTTTTACTACTAAATATTTTTCACTGGTCCCCACACTTCCCCAGGTTAATTTTTTTTTTTTTCATATTTTGTCAAGTTTTAAGCAACAATATTGGTTTTGTACTTTTCCCTGCATTCCTCTGTTTTCTAAAACTTTATAGGCATCCCCCTTTATTTTTTATATTTATCATTTTACTTTTATTTTCATTCTACAACTGCAGAAGAACAGAGATGTTTTATTGAATGAAAAGTAATTTTATAATAAAAATAATTCGATAAGTATATTGAATTAGAGTACAGTTTTCATTCAAGATAGAAGTTTAGTTTTGATTTGAATTTTTCAGTACTTCTTGCTAGATATTTATAATCATACCAACTTTACTATATTTTTCATCAAAAATATTAGTATCAAAGCTTTAAGAAAATTAATGAAATTATTTTATTACTTCTATAAGTATATCATTTTGCAAAAAAATACTTTTGTGAAAATTTATTGATAAAATAAGAAGTTAGTTAAAATATTGAACTGTGTTAAATATTTCATTAATACTTGATACTATGTTAATATAAAATGTTGTTTTAAAAAAAGAAAAAAAAATATATTTTCGACTGTACCGGTCCTAGTAGCTGGTTTAGATTGCGCTGAAGCAGCTCGCTTTACCATTCCACCACCACGTGGCGCATTATTGCCACCGCTGCCCATTTGTTCACCACCTCGCATAGCGAGGGCATGATAAACATCTGTTCCAGAATAGTTTGCATCAAAGAATTTCTTGAACCACTGCAAAAACTCAAAGTTGTCTTGGAACCTTCCCTTGACCAGCTTATCGATCGGTACAATCTGGAAATGATACGTGAGAGATTCCAAGGATACAGAATAATAACATAAAATAACTTCAAACTTAATCGAAGCAAATAAATATTATAAATAATATTTTAAATTATAATAAAAGTAAATTGATAATTGGTATTAATTAATAATATGAACCAACTGCAATACCTATAATCATATCTGAAGCATAATACATGGAAAATGGAATACAGATATCCTGTGTGAATGGAAAAGGAACACAAAACCCTAATTCGATCTGCCTTGATTACTAATAATATACATAATTTTTACGAATTAGAATCACTAATCTTGCTATAAAAAAAGAATTTAGGATAAAACTAAATATTGGACTATCTATTTCAAGAGATTGGACTTAATATGTAAATAAATTTCTATATAACCACAAGAAATATTTAAAGGTGTAAACAATGAAGTTTTATACAATACAACAAGGTGTACTGATATATACACAGTGCAAAAACACTTAAAGGTGTGTGAATTCAACAATGATATACTTTATCTACTTGTAATTTGTTAAAAGTCTAAGCAAATATTGACTCAATGTTCAAAATTTTTTATGTACAGAGAGTATATAGAGCACTACAAAATGGAAATTATTTGTAAAGAAAACAATTCATTCCTTTGCAACAGTTTATAGAGGAGCTTAGACTTCAGTTAACAAAAATAATTGAAGATATATAGATATGAGGCATACGAATTTCTAAAATTAATCTCTGCGATATAGCCTCTATTCTGACATGCAAAAGGCAGTGCATGAGATTACAACAAGAATTTTTAATTAGATATCACTGTACTCATTTGTTGTCGTGGTACAGGGGCACGCTGTTGAATTTGCGTTGGCTGAATATGTTTCTTCTGTGGAAGAGGTACCAACTGTGAATTTGAAATATTATGAATACCATCAACTCCAGAACCCAGTGGAATGCAGCCACGTGCATCGAACGCTTCATATTCGCGGCCGTCGTAGTTAGCATCAAAAAATTTCTTAAACCATTGCAGGAATTCAAAGTTGTCTTGAAAACGGCCTTTTATAAGTTTATCCACTGGTATTACCTGAACCATTTTTTTGCAGTATTTTCAGTATAATGATATGATGTAGCAGACCATCTCTTACAACTTTATTTAATTGAAAATATTTTTTATTTTTTTCAATAAAAGGAAAAAAGGTACTCAAAGACTCACCTTATCTACATTCATTTTTTTGAAGCCACCTTGAAGTAATTTAAAATTCTGTATGTATTCATGTTCAAGATTTGTCTTGAATTTTACCCTCTTCAAAGGCACTGAACCTGCGAATAACATATCCATAAATTGACAGTATGCTGCACCAGTACAAAGTTCTTCAATTTTAGTGAATGAAGATTGTAAACAATCGTTGACCCAAGCCAGCATGTCATGACGACTAAGATTCTCAGTTGTCACATTTGTTGCATACACATTGACAGCCATTGTTGCTACAAATTTTAATAAAAATAAAACTTTATATATTTATTACAGAATTTCAATATATGCAATTATAATTTTCTTCACTTTTATAGTTAACTATATAAAAAATCATATAATTTAAAAAAGAAAATAAAGATTTCAAAAAAACTTTTTATTCGTCATTGTCTTAATTAAATCCTACTTTTAGTTGTAAGTATAGTTTTGATTATTTTAGATGTTTTACATGTAAAAAAATTATTATTAACGAGTAAACTAGTACCCAAAATTACTTTTAAAGAAGTAAGTCATTTGTTTCATATGATACTTTTAAACTTTTCTAATTCATGAATCATTTATTCATGTAATTTCAGTTCCCGCAACTTACATAAAAATAATCTTAAAAAGCCTTTTGTGAGCTATATCATAAAAAAAGCACTACCTCTTTATAAATATTATAAATTAATCTAGAAACTTCAGTTTCAAAGAACAGTTATATTATTATACAGCTTATTTCACAATATTATTTATAATGCTTAAAGCAATGCTATTTTGCAATTGTACTTGAAATAAAATATTGATAGCTTAATACATATGTGCATATGTGTGTGTGTGTGCACATAAGTGACCTCAAAATTGTTATTATCACATTTATAGTCAACAATCGCCTCTTATAAAGTCTGGTTATGAACAAATAATTATTTTCGTTCAGATTAAGCACTGTGATACTTCTTATCTCTTATTCACGTAGAGAGACAGAAACACGGGAATCGAAAATCTACCTAGCAACTCTAAAAGGAACTCTATTCCTCAACCGTAAGGCGAATGTTCGTTCAAAAACGAAAAAAAAAAAAAAAAAAAAGGAATCTCGTCCACGTTTAGTATTCCAAGCTCGCGTGTGCGCCCGCTGTGCCCCTTTCCTAGACACTTTGAAACGTCAAACGGCTTTAGTCCTATCAAACATGAGGCTCCTCCGAAAAACAAAAGCGGAGTTGTTATACCTGACTCCTAGTTGTCGGTTTTGCCTGCGGATATCCCCTTGAGTTAACTTACGGCAGGAAACAGCTTCTATACAGGTCGATCGTTGCGCATCGACGACGTGTAGTGCCGAGGAGAAAGAGCAGGACAGAACGCACGAGCACTACACAATATACTCGTGTGTTATAGCGACTAGCGGGGATAGCGTCGAGTGGAAAAGAGATAGAGAACCAGCGGGAGTCGGAATGCGAGAAAATAGAGCGAGGAATTTGTGTATATGCACCATGCACCGATGCCCCCAGGAAAAGAAAAGTATCGTAAATAGGGACTGCCGAGGAAAACGGAGCGGGATCGATTAATCACGCGAAATTGGTCTCGGCAAAGAATTGACAAATGTCCACGATTGATTTGAACACTGCTGCATTCAACGGAAATGTTGTGCTTATGTCCTAACGGTTCTCCTCGACACAGTTTTGCACGTAGCGCCGATAAAGAGTTCGCGATTGCGAAGAAATAAGGTGGAAAATGTTGAGAGTAAGATTATTGTTATCCGTCAGACTTACCGGACTATTTTCTTGTGGCCTTTTCCGACGTGAAACGTGAAAACCCCTTTTCTTCCAGAGACACTGCGAAAAAACTGAGGTGTAAGGGGGATCGGCAGATCGCGAGAATTTGTTAGGCCCTTGAAATATGGTGGATTGAGAGTGAAGACTGTGAGGAATTTTTTCGTATTCGATAGGTCGATTGCGGCTGCGGTTATCCTCGGCGTTCGTGGCTCGCCGCGTCCTCTGCAAATTTTACCGGACCTTTAATACATATACGAAATACAAATAGAAAGGCCCCGCCGCCCCCCGCATACTTGATGGCAAATTGATGATTAAACGAACTTACAGTGAAGTTTGATCATAATTATATGAGTCACTTGTTCGAAGATATATAACTAGTAGTACCGCAACTTGTTGCCAGGTGACGCCACATTTCAGAGATAGATCCGTAAAAAAATGTCTTTTATTTCTTGTCTATCTTACCTTTCCTCCCTCTGCTCACCGACTGTATACTTACACCTCATTTTAGTTTCGAGAGCTAAGGAACTGATTTTGGGGTGGGAAAGTTATCTTCGAATAAGTGACTCATATACCTAATTATGATCGAACTCCACTGTAAGTTCGTTTAAGGGGATGTACGAGAGTCGATGAGATTCCTACCTTACCACTAGGACCTACCTTACTCTACAGTCCGTAATTTTATATTGAACAAAATATATAAAAATAGAGATTAATCTTTGGAAAAAACTCTCTGTCGCCACCTCAGTAATGATGTAAACATTATGTGATTACAGTTTTATAAAATTCTATGCAGAATTCACGGAGATTTTTGTCGTCGAAAATTTCGGCGACAAAAATCTCAGTCAATTATGGATTCAATTTTATGAAACTGAAATCACATAATGCTTACAACATTACTCAAGTGGTGTCAGAGTGTTTTTTTCGAAATTCTACCGAAAAAAAATAAGTTATCTACTATTATCCATGCAGTTTATATGCTAGTGTGCATGCTAGTGTGGATAACGGAGACGCCATCTTGATTTACATTACAAGTATATCTATATATGCCGCATGGATAATAGTAGATAACTTATTTTTTTTCTGTTGAATTTCGAGAAAACGCTCTGACACCACCTGGGTACCCAATCAAAAATATCTGAGCGGAATTCTGGGTGAATTTACGGACGGAATTCCGAGCGAAAATCCGGGCATACGGCCGTATTTTTCCCGTAAAAACGGACCGAATTTACGGGAAAATTCGGGCGTATTTTTCAATGGAAATCCAGGTGGATCTTCGGTTAAAATTTAAACAAACACAACTGGATTTTTGCACGGCTTTTGCAGCGTATGCTGCAAAGATGCGCATCCACCAATTTTATGAAACTGAAATCACATAATATTTCCAACATTTCCCAGGTGGTGTCAGAGCGTATTTCCAAAAATTAATCTCTATATCTTTATATATTTTGTTCAATACAAAATTACGGACTCTAGCGATAAGGTATTATGAGTCTTTCCGACTCTCGCCCATCCCCTTAATGATCAATTATATTTCTTTACACTTGTTCAAAGATATATAGCTGGTCAGTGTTTAGAGTCATAACAATTTATTTCATGAGATACTTTATTGTAGAAAATATAATTTTTTGTATGAATAATCATAAGTTAAGGCTTACATGGAAGATCAAACAATGAGACAACTGTTACTTATAACTACTAACAGATTAACATGTTTTATAAAAACCTTCTTGATTTCTCCTAACATCTTTATATAATATTTATATATCGTTTTCTTATACTTAATTAAAAATGAACACAATTCTGCCATTTAAAATAAAAACACCTATGTTAAGAAAAAACTGCCTCAACAAAATCCTTATCTGGTGTATGGAAGGATCTGGTGTGAAATTTTGCAAAGGTTTTTGAACCTTCTGACCAACCAGCTGCTTTCTTTATTTGAATTATATGTATACCTTTATCTAATGTCTTTGATGTAGCTGCATGTCAAGTACTGTGAGCTGTACATTGCTCATCAATACCAGCTTCCTTCATTATACTTTTCAACCATCTGCTTATAGTCTGCGTACCCAACTTCCTATTAGGTTTCTTAAATGATACTAATAAATACTCCGTTTCTTCTCTTAAAACTTTGATAGCTTCCAAATAATACTGAATAGTCCCCGCTATACAAAGGTGAGTCTTATTAATAAAGAATTTAAAAAATGTGTAAGGTGGTACTGGTCCGGGCCTAGAAGTTTTTATCAAATCTTCTATTCTCACTTCGACTCCATTAGTTGAGGCCCTAATATTAGATATTTTAATTAGACTTAATGACTGAACTCTAAAATCAGATCTCAATGCTAATAACATGACTAATCTATATGAAAGCTTTTTTAAACTTAATAATTCCGTTGGACCCCAAGCTTCTATATAGTTTTAAACCATATTTATATCCCAAGTTGTGTTATATTTCGGAGTAGTAGGCCTTAACTTGAAAATGCCTTTGAAGAAACGGAGCGCAATAGCTGCATAAGCAGCACCTTCTCTAAATTTCCTTGTCAGACAACTAAGGATGATCTTATCATCTGCAGCGAAAGGGTCCGGTGAATTCTGTTTACAAAAATCATACCAGTATTCTAATGCTGTATCATATTGTTTCCTTGTGCTACCTGTTATAGATGCGACCAAAATTTCTATGCTATCCTCTTCTATGTTCTTCCTTCTAAATGCTTGTCTGATACAATCCCTGTAACCAGGGTAAGATTGGCTGCTAAGGGGTGACTGATCTTCCTACAGGGAGAAAGTAACAGGTTAGAAGACGGTTCAAACTTTAATAGCTTGATGATGAGGAGTTCCTTGAATAATGGATACCAGGGCTGGACTGTCCAGAGGGGGACTAAAATGATTCCTACAGATCCTTCAATTTTAACCTTCCTTAAAATTTTCAAAATTAAAGAAAAGGTAGGAGAAGCATACCAAAACTCTCATTTTCAGCTAATTGTTAATGAATTTATAGCAAAGGCTTCTGGATTCCTTTCCCAAGAACAGTACTTTTGACACTTGGTATTTATTCGAGTAGCAAATAAATCTATAGAAGGATTGCCTAATTCTTGGCATATTTTTGCAAAAACATTGTCTGATAGTTCCCACTGTGTATCCAGATTTTATATTCTGGAACTCTCATCATCTAAATTATCTTTGGAGGCTACATATTCCGCAAAAATCCAATTATTTCTTAAAATATCAATATTCCCATAATTCTTTAGTTATTACCTCCAATTTTATTTATATAAGCAAGTACCGTTAAATTATCAATTCTTTATAAAATTTGTTTATTAAACCAATTATGGCAGTAAAACTTTTTAATGCTTAAAAAGCGGTCGGTCTTAATCTCCAAAAAATTGATATGCATCTATTCTATTTCTATTCCTTTCTATTTGATTCCAGAAACCGTGTACCTGTTCATTGCTGCAAACTGCTCCCCACCCAGTAGTGGATGCAACCCTAAAAATTCCCAAATCAAAAGAATCAGACCTTATTTTATTTCTTGTTGTAAGAATAATTGATAGCCACCAATACAATTCTTGTATCGCTTCTACAGACAATTCTGTCCATTTGTTAAAATTATTATTATTTAAAATTAAAGCCTTCCTTTTAACTAACTCTAATTGTCTGTAATATAACCAGCCATAAGAAACGGCTGGGCATGCTGCCACCAAAACACCTATGCATTCTGCTAAAAATTGGATTTTAACTTTCTTTGCGTTTAGTAAATTTTTAATCATTTCTAAAATCTTTCCACGTTTTTAAAGGGCAATTCTAAATACATATTAGCTGAATTTAGGGTCTTGTGTCACTTTTTTTTTCATTAACGATGAATCCCAAATAGGTTATTGATATTGATACCGCTTGCAAGGTATGTTCCTTACATTCATCCTTGCTTTTGCCTAATATTAAAAAATCATTTAAGTATACTATCACTCTTATTTCATTTTGTTTCAAATAACCTACTACAATTGGTTTTATGATATTATAGGTTCAGCAAAAAAAAGTTTTTAATATTACTATTAAACTAATATTACGGAAATTAAGGTTTACGTAGATTCGGTGTCCATTATTGGCGTTACCATGCAGATGATAACACCCAAACTGGGTAATTAAGCTTTGATATTCGAATTTTTTAACTTTTTTAAATGTAGTTAAAATACAAAAATTCGAATATTAAAGCTTAATTACCCAGTTTGGGTGTTATCATCGCATCTAACCTTAATTTTCGTAATATTAGTTTAATAGTAATATTAAAAACTTTTTTTTTGTTGAACCTATGTGAGAATCATGTGTTTCTCACATGATTCTCACATGAAACTCATGTGATCCGCAATACGATCTCGGAGCAAAATCTCATGTGATTCTCTCATGATTCCCACATGAAATTCACATGATGCTCATGTGATTCTCATATGCTTTTCACATGAGTTTTTTCAACATGGTAACACCCTAAACAGAAATAGCTAGTATTTCTTATAATGATCATTAATGGGAACTAATAGATATGCATCTTTAAGATCGAATATGCACATACAATCATCTTTATTTAACAAATTTAAAACTGTATAATGATAAAATTTCATCCTCTTGTAAATTGACATTGTCCAACTATACCAATTCGGCAAAAACCGAATTCATCTCTTTTTTCAATTCTCTAAGTCTTTTTTCCTTCTTCTGTCTCTCGTCCATTGCAAAATGTGTTATCACCGGTGTCAAGAAACGTAATGAGGTGTAGGGGAAGATGGGGCATGGTGAGCCTGGCGGGTCAGTTGGGCATTTTAATATTAAACCGTGAATGATTGTTTGAAAACAAATAGTCACGAAAAAGTATAAATAGATATATTAGTTTCTATATCTGAATATTTGAAATGAAAAAAAAAACTGTTTTGACTTAATTTTATAAAGATTAAATTCGGAGTAGTGAAAAACCAATGGCTCCATTTTTCAATTTGCTGCATAAACATGAGTACATGTCAGATCGGATTGAAACAAAATGATTTTGAAAGTTTGACTCTTAAACT
>UELV01080156.1:0-20641 GCA_900490015.1 Megastigmus stigmatizans | reverse complement strand
CACACACACACACACACACACACACAGAGCTAAACTCATATACGTAATCAAGAGCAATTTATCCTAGTCAAAGCTGCCCGCGGAGTCGCGCGGTGTATCGGTGGAGTTAGTCAGCCTCGTTGTAGTCCGTGTACGCCGATACAGAGAGAGAGAGAGAGAGAGAGAGAGGTGACGCACACGGCGGTGAAGGGTGAGCTCTCTCGCGAGCTCTAGGTATACACGCCGTGGCCAGGGCGTGGCCACAGCCGCCGCGGCTTGCTCTATTTCTCTCCTAGCTCACGCTGGGCCCGCTCAAATAAGAAAGGTGCCAGAGTCATGGACTTCTCTTGCTCTCTTGCTCTCTCGCTCTCTTTCTCTCTCTCCCTCTCTATATGTATGTATTCGTACGAGTAAGCGAGCGCGCGCGGCTTGCGATTCGAACGCCCCGTATTACAGAATGCGCCCGAGCGAAGCCACCGGAATGTGCCAACTTCCCATGGTTCAATTTCGAATCGCCGAGCCGCGCTTTGTCCGTGTTCTCTAATAGGCCATACGTGTGTGTGTGTGTGTGTGTGTGTGTGTGATCGCGGATACACAGAGTCGGAGAAACTCGCTCATTCTCTTGTGACAACGTAAGGATTTTGTATTTTTGCGATTTTCGAGCGTTGCGCAATATATGCGGCTAGGCTGCGCACCGATTATTATACAAACCCACCTAAAGCCATTCAATTATTTTTATGGTTAGAGCCAAAAAATCTTGGCGGCGTTTAGAAATGCCTGCTCCACGCGGTATAAATATACTTTTACAGGGTAATTAGCGCAAATTACATTGTTAAGAGTGTCTATTATTGTCTCGGGATAATAAAACGGGTTGAACGATATTGTGAACAATAATTATGCCCGCGACTTTGTCCAGATTGTGAGAACCACAAAAAAATACTTTTCTTGAATTTTCTTTCAGTGGCTGGTTAAGTAATAGCATGTAATGATACCGTCAATTAGCCAACAAAAACTTTATTATTCAAAATCGATATATTTTTAAATGTAGTAAAAAATTTGATCGAATACTAAGCTTCTAATTTCACGTTGATATGACATAAACATATGGCCTAAGATTAAAATAGACACCGCAATAAAGTCATCCGGCAGCGAAATAATGGCTTTTATTGTTTGGTCCTCGTCACACAAACGATATACATCAAGTCCCGATCTTAAGAAATGTCTCCTCCGCGGCCGAAAAGGCATAACAAAAGCATTGAGCAAAGCAAAAAATGAAAATGCCCGGGCTTCTGATTGTGCGGTCTGCACACGCACCCGGATATAAGACAAGGTCGTCTATATTCAATCGTGACCTTTGTCATTCTTGACCAGAGGAAAGGCAGGAAAGCAAAAAAAAAAGGATCGGAGAAGGTCGGCCTCCTCATTTCTCTGCTTGCGAAGAAAGCGCAAACTTTGCAGCGGTGTTTTCGAGAAATGGATGGAAATTTTCGAAGCTGAGGTGAGGCACTGAAACTTCATTCCAATGGGTTACGAAAAGAGGGAAATCGCGAGCGTTACATCTAGTTATGACTTTTATAATAAAAGAAATATTTATATAGAGCGTTATGTAAATATAGCTCAAATATCTGCATTAATGGCAAGTAGGCACGTAACTGTTAAATCACCGCTGTATGATAACTTTTACCATGAAAGTTTATAGTGCTGGTGATTATCAGATAAAGTATATTATGCTCACGTTAACTCCAAAATTCACTTACAAAATTTGAGATGATGTATTTTGAAGATAAAAGGGTATTACAAGCTTATTGCAAGAACAAATAATTGGACGATGAGGAAATGTCAAACAAGCGTATTACTTCGATGACTATATACGATAGCAGTGCACTATTAGGAAACAAATAGCTGAACATTTTCCGAGTTCGATATCAAAACCTACATCGATTCAAATTGTATATAATGTACACTAAAAAGAATAATTGCATCAATCATTAGTGCGTTTGAATTGAAACAGAATTGCTGTTTTCTGCGTGTACGTAAATCGCCTAACTGTACTCGAAATGTATCTACTGATCACAATAGATGTATAAAACAAATCACATAATGCACGTGACGCGTGACGTTTATGATCTTTCAGGTTTTTAAAGATCTAATCCTTTTGATTGTTCTAAAATTACTATGCCTCTGATGCATTAACATTTACTTTGTTGATTTTGACGATAAAAATATCTTATTGCCTGATGCAATCATTAAAAAATCATAACTATTTAAAATGTTTACTTTGAACATTCGAACAAATTTAGACATTAGTAGAATATGTATTTTTTTAGAATATTAAGATGTTTTAAAGGTAAAACTTTTTTCTTTTGAGCCGTTGTAAAAGTCGAAGTGTTCGGTAACGCGCGTTCTAGAGTATTATTCAAATTCAGCAGGAGGTCCATAAAACTGTGGGAACAGCGAGCCAAATGATCCCGTTTATGACTAATTTTGACACTCGAATAATCACAGCAATAATTATGTTCGTTTAATAATCAGTGTCTCTATGGAGCGCACACACGTAGTACATTGTGAGAGCTATTAGCCGAGGAAATCCACATTGTAAAATTGAGCAAAAGTCGCGCGGAGACTGAAATAATTAGTTTTAGGTTCCCAACGGTTTTTTTTTTACACTTTCAGAGGCGAACAAAACCGTTAATAATCAGTTAAAATTCCTCTTAAACTCATAAGGGGCCATTAGCGATAAATAAATGATTACTGCCTCATGCGTACACCGTACCAAATCTCTATGTATACCTCTCAAGTTTTCCTGACCCAAAGAAAAACCAAAACGCTTGCACACCGCGCAACTTTTGCAGTGGACATCCCGTCGCACAGTCCGCGAGCGAATTTGAATGATCGCGCCCGAGAAGTGGATGTACAACTCGCGATAGTATGGGGGAGGGGGGGACTGCACTTTTGAAGATTATCTCATAAGCTTAAGAGCCGGAGCTCGCGTCGATTGTGTCACGTTATGGAATTCCGATTAGGAGCGAAGGAAAATTTGCCTCGAATTAACTTTTTACGGCGGCATCGCGCTCCAGCAGCAGCGGCAGCAGCAGCGCCAGCGCCGCGCCTTTCACCAGCCCTGATCTCCTATACACACACATATATATATAGACACTGTAAAGGCGAATGCAGCACGCGCACACACACGTGCACGGTGCGCTGATTCGATGCACGCCGCCGCCGCCGTCGCTTGAACGCGGATAATGGCAAGTGTCTGTGTGGGTGTGCACATAATGCACGAAAGTCGGCGAGCGCGAAAATTCACGTGCGAAACACTGGCAGCGCTCTTTATTATATTATTTCGCGCCCAATCCGAACGCTTCCAACTCTCGAGCTCGGCTATATATATAAACAGTATTATAATATGTACATGTGCGATGAACGTTGGGATTTGCAAGTTCGACAGATTACAAAATTTCAGTAACACGCGCGAGAACCTACAGTGGAGTGCGAGCAGCTACTTATCATAAATGAATTTCAATTATAAAGAGAGAGAGAGAGATTTTGTATTCAAAATCATGAGAAGAGATTTTTCACGTGCTGTGAAAATTCACGATTTTGATCTATTTTACCGATATTTTAGCTGTAATTTATTCGAGTATAATAATTATGGAGCAATATGACATAGTTTATTTATTTGTAGTTTTCAGTTCCCATGCATATACTTTTAAACGGTCAAACAAAATTCATGAATTCTTTTCGCTAATTGAAAAATAATTTAAGTAAGGAGTGGATGTAATTATTTTCTTAAAACAATTCCGAGTAGAAAACGATCAATTACTCGTAACACAATCCAAAAGTGTTATTTTTGGCAGGATAAAAAGGAATCCGCGTTTATTCCAAAATCGCACTAATTTTTGGAGAACAATTCTGCGAAAACATTTAATTTATTAAAAAATGACTATACTCTTTTGCTTATTATATAACACGTCTTATCCAATTTAAATTTTGTAGTTTCAATCAAAGCCGAAGTATTTCTGTACTCAAACTCGGAGCGATTGTCATAAAGTAAGTGCAAGTCAGCTGCGTAAGTTATACTGAATACAATCACAATACGCAATCCCTCGTCCGGTTGACTAAACAAAGCCAGTCAACATATAAAAGACTATAAACGACATGGCGTTTATTATAAAATACACAGGATTATGATACGTTGTGTTCGACAAAGCACTCGTTCCGCATCTCTCAGGAAGTTGTACTCGACATCGCGTAGTCTAACCATCTATCACAGATTTCATAACCCGAACGCATACAGACACTTTTTTCTACTTCAGAATGCCCAATAGCATCGAAGAAAAGTTAATTTCACGGAAGAAAAAACTTCCTAACGAACGGGCCGCCCGCATTACAAATTATGATTCAATACGAAAAGTGTAAAAGGGGTGGCGGCAGCGGCGGCGCGCGCATATCATGTTGGTGCGCGTGAGCATAGGTGCATATTGTATAATAGACGCATTCCAGGGCAGTCGGGCTCTGCTCAAATATATACGTAAACGGAGCGCGCATTGTACGTAAACACCCATGTGGTTACGCAAAAGTGGAGTAGTAGCTTCTTCGTGCAAGCATACGTTGGCTATTGCGCAATCTCTATAGTATTATATGTATATATATTTTGGGGCTTGTACGAGTCCGAATTCAGCGCCGTATACTCGAGAGGCCAGTATAACTCGAGCGCGACGATCGATGCTAAAAATGCTGATAATCCCATTGGCACTTTCTTTTCTCAAAGATATATACCTCGTACATTGCTCGCGTTGCTATACTTTCCAGTACACTTGAGAACTTATTAAAGTGTGTGTGTGTGCATTGGGAATTTCGAACATTTTAAAAGTTCGGTCGCTAATAGGCTATTTAGAATTTAATGATACCGGTAATATTTGCGAGGATTGCTCACTTATAATTCTTCGACTTATAATTTCAACCTAAACTCGGCAATAGGAAATTTTTCAAATGCGCATAATTTACGCAATAATCGCTGATCTGTGAAAAAATTATTCATGGATATTCAATACTACGCGTACAATTAATTTACTTACGTAAGTAAATAAATTTGTTCGTCCAATATGGGATATTTACTTATCGTTATTATAGTATCAAATATATAACAGTTATTTATACGGTAACTAGAATCTCCATTCCGATAAATATTTGGAATATATGTTCGCGATAGTTTCATTTGCCGTCGTTCCTACGCTATTCAGTGTTTTTCGCGTGAGTAAGTATCGTGAACTTTCCTGAAAAATCGTTAAAAATCGCTGAAGCGCGACCAGACTATGCGCGAAGCGGCTTAAAAACAGATAGCAAAATAAATGATACAGCGAGCGACGCAAGCTGGTTAACCAGAGAAAGAGAGAGAAAGAGTGAGTCGTTATACTTTGGGAAGGAACTAATCCGGCGGCGCCGGGTATATCGATATTGCGGACAAAGCGCGGTAATAACGGTAACAAGAGCGTTGCGAAAGGGCGATGAGTTATAATAACAACTCTCGCAACATCGCGCGAGTACGCCAATCGCGTTTTCTGTGTGTACACTATGCGAGAGAGAGAGAGAGAGAGAATGAATGAAATTGAGAGATTGTGGCAAGTGCACAAGTTCCGCTTTGAACGTCGGGGGAAAGTAGAGGAGTCTTCCGAATTGGCAAACTCCCGTATTGATTGCTATAATTTTGATTGGCTTTGTTGTCAAGGATTTAATAAGAGTAATTGTGGCGATTGAAAATGCGCCTTTTTTCGCTTCAATTTTATAATGGCCTTTCCCCTGAAGTCGGATAAATTACATGCTTATGGGGATCATGGGTTATAAAGTAAAAGTGGCTTTATATTTGCCCCGCTTAATAATAATAATTATGTAGCCATTCTAAATTTAATTGCTATCGATGTAGTATGTAGGAGAAACCCTTTATTGAGTTAATTGCATTTATTATACATGAATACTACGTTTTTAAATAAACAATTTTTTATACGTGTAATTGAATTAGTAGACATTAAATAATTTATTGATCGCAGAAGAAAATGTTTTCATTATCAATACCATTTTTTTCAATATATATATAGCAATAATTATGATTAATCTCGGTTCTGCGTACATCCTATGTTTTAATTACATAATTTTACAGTAATATAAATCAATATTTTAATATTTTTAAAAGTAAAAAAGTTCGAATTTATTATACATTATAATTCACAATGAGTTTCAAAATCCCTTGCGTTGTGCAAATTGATTTAGACTCATCAATATTCATTTGACAATTAAGTTGTTAGGAAAAATATTTTGAGAACAAATTATTTGCGCTAAAAATTAAAATATGTACTTAGAAAGTATTGCAGGAGTCCGAGTAATTTTAGATGTCGAAAATGGAGGAACGGTTAACTCAATCGCGAGCATTTGTTCACTCGACCAATTATTGACTAACGCAACTTATTTTTTGTTCGGGAATTTCGTTAGTTTTACTCTACATTCAAGTATCCCATATTTCATACGTGTGTGGCACATATGTATGTACACGTTAACTGCTTTAAATTAAAACACTAAGGTTTTTTTGTGGAGTTTTAATCAACCGGTATAATGGATAACCTGCGCAAGAATTCAATCGTTATAAAGAAACGAAAATTGTTTCCGCTAGGCAACGCTTTAACTGCAAAATAAGGAATGCCATAAATTAATAACCGTATTATCAACATTTTTCAGATAGATCATACTACCTAAATATTAGTGTTTCACCTCCTGATTTCTTGCGCGAATTCAGTTCTTATTTAATTTCACGCACAATATTCTTAAATTGCGCGAAACGACAACATTATGATTTACGACGCATTATTTTCGACGAAGAAAAAATACGAAAGTGATTTACAAAAAAATGTATAAATATTTAATTTTCTCGATCTAAAAGCGTGAAGATAAACATAATTTCTGTAAAAGATGCAATTAGTTTTGAAATATTTATGTGAAATGGAAAAGTCACACCCTAATAAAGTAAAATACTATCTTCTCTGCGCTCAAAAGTATTAGATGGGATCATAAAGAATGACCATAGTGATTTAATAACATCCTGTAAGTCTGCCTTCAGTTTTGACTGAATAGATCAAAATAGACGACGTCAAGTTTTGGCTTAGTCACATAAGTTGCTTTATTTGATTTTCTTCGAAGATTTTCGCGAAAGTTATGTAAATAATTTTAGTTCCCATTTACTCAAGTATCATACTGGCTTGCACTTTCTAAGAACAATATTCCAAATGCATACTTATGACTTTGAAGACACGACGTCAAAAAATTAAACATAATTTCATGAATCTAAAAGCAAACCTTTCCCACTACATTGAACATCCCAAACGAAGTCAAAACAATCAGCGCTCATCAGCGTTTTCCCTCTAATAGCCCGAGCCTCCCACGAAAAATCTACAAAATCTCCATCGTTATCGCTAATGAAGGTAGTGCGCGCGAGACTCTCGCTCTCGCTTTCGTCGGAGAAGCCAAAGAGGAAGCTGCAGAGCAAAAGAGAGAGAGAGAGGGATATAAGCCGCGCGAAGCGTCCAAAGAGAAACGAAAAGAAAAGGAGAAGAAAAAAGTTTAAAACAGTGCACACGGTGTGCTCTCTTAACGAGGCCTTCTTACAATGCCTATAATGAAAAGCGAGAATGAAAAGTGCACGCCGAGCGTTTTAGCCTACGACGACGACGACACACGGACGCGAGATACTTATCCGCGCGAGGAGAAAATGAAGGTAGCAACAGCAATAGAAGAAAGATTGAGATCTCGCGCAGAGTGGAATCGCAATAATTGAGAGTGGAAGCGCGTGCCGCCGAATATATGCGGAGAGCGAATGACGAATGTGTCGCGATGCACCAGTAGCAGCCGCAGCAGCAGCAACAGACTTTCGCCATCTCCTCAACAGCAGCAGCAGCAGCAGCAGCAGCAACACACTTTTCTCTCTGTCTCTTTCTCTCTTTCTACGGGTGGGCGCATCCCCACTCTCGTTTTCGTTGAACGCGAGAGAGCAAGGTCGATGCACCGGTACTCCGCAATTACCGGGCGGTGCAGACCGAGAGCTATAAGCGATGCGATGCGGGAGAGCGACGCCGAGGTTATTTCATTATTAATGCTCGTTTCGTCTGATTTGCGTCCGAGTATAGTTGAGTGCGTTTTGTTATACACTGCGAACTGGGCTGCAATGTTGTCCGTCTGCAGTTATGCTGGTACCGCGTGTTTTATCGTTGCGGAACGACTGTAGTTGAGAGCTGGTACCTGCGGCTATCCCAGATTTATGGGAGACGGAGAAGAAAGGAGGATGTGCAGAGCTGCGATCGTTATAATATAGCATTGCCAATGTTTTTGGACGATGCCATGATTTTGGCTGGAAAATTGCACTGATGTTGCGCGAGATTGCACGACCGTACTATTTTTTCACCGGTAGCTGTGAAAAAGTGTTGGTATTTTTAACTGCGCCCACAATATTTATCGATGCGTGTCAGTTAAATCGTACGATATACATCACATTCGCGTACATGAAATTGAAAAATTGCCGTATGTGATGAATTCCCTATAAGCTCCAAACTACTCTTAATTCTGCACAGTGATATAATTAAATTGAATTGTCTACTTTTAAAATTCAGATTGTAGAATTTATTTTGGATCTTTTGTAGATTTATTTTAGTAAGAAAAGTTTACTATAAATATCTTAAATGAATGATCTGCACATACATCATACATGAATGCATGGTATGTATAATATACTAATCATCAGGTATCAATCTAAATTCATCAAGTGATTAATCGCAGTTGATACAGTATTATATATATAATACACAATTGAAATATTTATTTCTCTATCTCGCACTTCAAATATAGTACAAGACGTAATAATTGAAAAGTTTCTCTTCGTCTTCAACCGTATAACAATTGATTTATTGGACAGAAAACGTCAGCCCATAACATGGTGTTTAACAGATAAACGTATGTAAGTAATGTATGCACAAGTCGATAGTCGGTTAAGGAAAATGGACTGTTTCCCAGTTCTCTTAACCATATTTGAGTTAAAACGAGGCAAAAGATAGGAAGAACATCTAAAAGCTGACGCGACGCTTATGAATCGATTCTAATTCGGTTCACGGCTCCACGCGCGATGCTGCCATTTTCCCGAAGAGTGCGGCGACTCGGATGTGCCAGTCGAAACGGGAAGAATAGACAAACAGTTCCGAGAGAATGCTGATTCAAAGCGACGAATTGCATTTTATACGCCACCGGCGTCGTCGACGCTCTCCGAGGAGGCTAAGATCGATTTGTTTAGCTACGGCTGCAGACTACGACGACGGCATCGCTTGAACGACTAAATCATCTTCTAAAACGAGCAGTGATTGAAGATAAAATGCTCGGCCATGCTTGAGGTAGAGCTCGCTATTTTTTTCAATTCACAAAAAGAATGAATCTCGGATATTTTGTTGAACAAAGTGAGTCTATATATATTTATAAAGCTTAGGATATCTATGTGCCATAATAATAAAGAATAAAACTACAATCATCATATGAAGCGAAAGTACATATAAGTACAATTTAAAGATTGAATTTTTTTGTCCAGAGTAAGCTCAGCAGAAAAACAAATAGACGCAGACGAATTACGAAATCGCCTTCGATCAGCAAGATATTCAATCCCCAATCAATCGGTGTGAACTCAACCATCTAAAGTACACGTCAATAATAAAAAACGATTAAAGCATAGCCAACGATATCTTATTATGGAAAAGGCAAAAATAAGCAATAGAATCCGATCTACCGGCGTGAAAGTGTATCCGGCAAAAAGAGTTTCCGAATGTTTTTGCCCTGTCAACTTTTTAATTAACGCCTCCGCGGCGTCCTGGACGGCGCGCGGCCTATCGATAAAAGCAGGAAAGATCGGAAAGTGGGACTCGGTGGCTTCAGCTTTCGAGCCTCGCTCGCGGCATAACAATCGATCTGAGCGCGAACTGTCGCTCTGTGAATTCGAAAACGCGGCGTGTCGTCGGCGCAGTATATATTCAATGTCGATGAGGTGCAAATAAAAGAGAGAATACCCATCCGAGGTTGGCATCTAAATGTGCAGCATAACGGCATATCAATGCTGCGATGCTGCCACTGCATTTTTATTGGCAAGTTTGTAGGAATGTCGTAAATGGAGCATTTTTAGGCTCACTAGACCGGTATTCCACTTTTACGTTACGTTGTTTTTTTAGGTGTAGGATTAATTTTAATGCGATCAATTTTCGTATCCGTTTTAGTTTACTGCTTCAAGGCTACCTATAATCTATAACTGGATCAAATACGATTGCAATCGCATTTTTGCTGGACAGCACTTTTGAGTATCAATACTGTATAATTTTTTATAGTCTTGAGTTTATTCTAGTAGATCATGTACTTTGAATTAAAACGACTCACGAAAATGTAGTTGCTAACATTTTATGATGAGCTGAGGCAGTAACTTATAGTTATGCGTAAATAAACGATATTAAATTAGATGTGATATTCAAACTCACGTGGGAAGGCAGTCTTAGCAAAGGAAGGATATCTATAACTCACCTGTAACATAAAGACAAAATTGTAATTAGCATAATGTACTTAAAATATAGATGGAAATGTTAATCGGATTTGTTAAAATCCAAAAAATGGAAAATTTATGGTCTGAATACTGTGACTACATTCTTGCAGTACAATAAAAGAAGGGATTTCGATTTCGATTTCAATATGGATCGACACTATCTTATACAAAAAAAATCACTATTCTCGGAAGGTGCTGCATGCGTTTTATGCATCTCAGGCTGTTTTCACAAAGAGGTGTTTTATTTTGGGTGAGAATGGAGTGTGAATGCGAGAAGTGAAAGTTTTTCAATTCGTATAGCGACAAATTGAAAGTTTCGAAAGAAAATTCAAACATTCATCTGAGAAAATGTAAATCGATTGTGCTCCAAGAATGAGTAAAATAACAGGTTTCTTCACGTGCTATAACAAAAATAAGTATGTAACACAAGAACTGCAGAATGTATACAAGCGTACATAGTAATGAAAATTGCTTCAAGTCTAAACAAACAATAACAAAAGGTATAGATAGGAAATGAATAAGAATGTTTTATAATAATGATACTATTAAATAGTTCATAAATATTTTTCCTTTCTTCGTCCAGTACTGTGAGAATTTTAGCTTACTATACTTATTGTATAAGTTATACATGCGAAGGATGAATTTGATTTAGATCATCCTATTGTTTTCTCTTGACTCTCTCTCTCTCTCTCTCTCTCTCTCTCTCTTTGATAATATTACACCCTCGCAAAGTAAGCTTTCACTCTAGTACTCAGCCTCGCTTTCGACTTCTCAAGAACTGCAAGTACCACAATTCGCATCATAACTTACTCAAATCCAAGCAAGTATAATCTGATCAATTAGCATAATAAGCCCATCCTCGCAGCAACGCAAACATACAATCACATACCCGCTTGACAATCAGAATTCAAGCCTCATCGGCTGGATAAAAGAGAAACTGAAATTTCCGTTTCTCCAGCTGCGAGAGAGCAAAAAAGCGCTTCATTTACACGCTCCAAAAACTTCACGGCACACGGCATGCAGCAGCAGCAGCGAGTGTTTATACACCGTACAGGCGCGTGTATACATATACGCACGCATCGCGCATACGGATCGCAGACGCGCACACGGCTTGCGCTCACTCTCGACGCGACTTTTAAATTGAAAACCGAAAGCGCCGCTGTGGTGGCAGTGGAAAGAAAGAGTCACGGTGTATGAGGTGGCGCGAGTTCACGCCGCCATTCTCATGTACGGAGCGCGCGGGAGAATCCCGCGACCCTTCACCGTGATCTTGAATCCGCGATGCTCCCGCGGGGGGTCTCCCTGCCCCTCACCTCGGGATTCTCATGCGCCACGAAACTCGGCGCGATAATTGTCGCTATCTCGAGTCTCGCTCTCTCGGAGGTGCGCTTTAATTGGCTGCGCCGCGCGCTCGGAAATTGCTCTCGCTTTCGCGGAAAATTGTGTACATACGCGAGAACAGACGCCGCCGCTGGCATACTCGTTTGGGAGAGACACATAGTATATACGTATATATACGTGTGCACATTTTGTTGTACGCGCTACCGTGTGCAACGCACCTATACACGCAGCCACACAGGAAAGTCATTAGAGGCGCGCGCGCGAGTATACGGCTAATGTGTGGGTATAGACGCGGAGTCGTTGACGTGTGCGCCTATATACGAAATGAGGCGGGCAAGAATGCCGCCGCGGTGCATTGAGAAATTTTAAAAGCTGGCCATTGTGGCCGTCTCTATGAACGCACGCCTGCGATCTATGTATTTGAATAGGCCGCCTTGTTGCGAGGACGCGCGTGTGCGTGCGTGTGTGCGTGTGTCGAGGTAATGAACAAAAAGAGGCTGCTGCGTGCGTGCGCCGCGCAGCCTCGATCTTATGCATGCAGGAATATTTCCGTCTGTGAGACTTTTTGCGGTGGACCGAATCGTTGGACTGAGGTGTGTACAGATGTATCGTGTGGCCGTGCGTCTTGACGAGCCAATGTGCTTTTTTGCGTGCGCTGCTCTCTGTGCTTATTAGGGGAAAATGATTTAATATCTGCACGTCGCTCGGAACATTTTTGTTTACGACTCGGGGAAAAATGGCCTGGCTTTAGACGCGATTCTTACGTAAAGCAGCGTAAACAAGTTTTTGTGATAATGGGCGAACGAGAAGAATTATTGGCTTCGTGTGATTCTTTAATAGGGAGCAGACGATTGTATAAATTGATAAAATTGGAATGATCTTAATGGTGGTTTATATGGCTTTAAAAACACTTTGAGGAATTGATTAAGTTTACAATCAATTTATGCAAGAGTTAACTACGATTTCGAAGTTTATGGACTGGATGCTTTTTCGAGGACTTCATTTTAAATTTATGAACTAATATTATTAATACTAATAATATTTTATCACCATTTTTACAATGATCGCGGTAATTAACTAACCTCTATTCTATTCTAAAGTGATACAGTTATAGTTTTGAATTGCCTGGTTTCATTTAATAGTTATATTTACATGAACATATATTAGAAATAAAAATAAATATGATTTCATGCAATGAAGGTTGCAGATATTATTAATAATAATAATATTCTAGTTACATATCTAGCATTTTATAAATTTATTTGTAGAACACATAAAATGTCATATATAATTTGAAATAGGGTAATGGTAACAGCGTTTATACCAATATTCTCTGATAAGATCTTCCAAATTTTCAGAAAATATTAGCCAATTATAAATTAAAGCTATTTACGAAAATTTTTCAAAATATATAATAGTATTTTTGGTCACAAACTTTTAATATAATTACATAAAAGTTGTAGTTAACTTAGTAAACATTTGTTCCTGAAAGATTTCATATGTCTAGCCTAAAGCATTCTTTAGGAAAAGAGAATATTTATAAGAACGCTTCAGGCTGACTATAATAAATCTTTTAGGAACAAATTTTCACTAGAAATTTATCATTTGACAATTATATTGATTTAAAAAAATGAAATTGAAATGAAGACTTATTATACATTAAGTTTTTTATGGTTATAATATAAAAAAAATATATTAATAATTACTCGAGAATTACAGAAAAACAAGCAAACTAATTTCGTAACAATAATTTAAGTGGCACTGAGAACAATAAATTCCACTAAAGTAATGTTTGCAGTCGGAACAGAATAAATTGCTTTAAATGGTTTGCATATAATGAAGGAATGAAGGAGGAAAGAAAAAGAAAGCTGATTCAGAAATAAGTGCACTTATCACGTGATTTCTCAATCCTTAAAAAGAATGTTCTTTTGGTCATAGAAACGGGCGACCGACGCAAGAAAAACACATTGAATAGACGATATACTAAGGAGATAACGAAACAAATGAAAGAAAAACATTTCGAAATAAACAAATCTGCTTTCACTTTTTTCTACCGAAAGGAATACACAAAACTGCATGAATGTAAATAACAACACGCTGACTGAAATTTAAATGCCAAAGTTTTTAGCTAGATTTTTGTCGAGCTTGCACATGCGCGTATGCTTTCGCACGTGCGAAATCACTAATTTATGCTAACGACGGTCTTAGAAGTTTTTATTGGCTAAAAAGGAAAGTTATATTTTTATACAGAAATCAATTTTATCAAAAAAAAAAAAAAAAAGATTTCGATGCGTCCTTCGACTAATTTCATTCGAAAGTGCACATATGTTTTTAGAGTAAAGTTATTATGAAAAGAATTCATTTGCACTTCAAAATTATTATAAAGATGTTCTTTGGTGTAGTTCTAAATTCCCAACGAAAATTCTTGAGCCCATTAGTACTGGATATAATAATTAAATCGTCTTGTGCAAGATGAAGTTGATTGAATTGGTCATTTTTACAAAAGATTGTAGCAATTATTCAATTAAACTTTAAAATTAAGTCACGTATACCTTACTCTTCCGGATATATAAAATCAATAAAAAAAACAAACAAAACGCTTCAGAAACGCGCAATATTGTTGCAAATAATACTGATAATTAATAATTAGAAGACACTTTAAAAACGCTGTCACATCACTCTAGAAAAATTACACAATTAAATTTATAAAAACTATTAAAAATTACTCAAAATTAAACAAATTTTAAACATCAGAAACTCTCTAAAATTTTTGGAGGCAGTATTTTTGGATTTTTTTTTCCTAAATGACTGTAGTAGAAACAGTTAAAGAGGGGACTACGAAATTCTTTCAAATATTAGATTTGAAGAGCGAATAATCGCCGAAATTTGCCAAGAACACTCCATTAGCATTTGTTTACTTCGTGTTACCATTAGGTCATGGCTAAGCTCGTTAATAAAAAAAAAAAAAAAAATCAATCCCCCATCGAAATCGAGGGCGAGTCATCAACACTCCACCACTTCCACCGCTTCTTTTCGCAAGCAACGGGTCGTTCGCGCCGAGTCCAAAACAAAAATAACGAACCTCGACACGCGGGGGGTGGGGACATATCTCACTCATCCCGAAGTTATTCAGCTCGCAGAGAACCTGGAACTCTCTGATACACTCGCGAAACTGGGTCGGATACAGCTCGCGCCCTCTTCTTTCGCCTCATACCCGTGACACACATACACCCAGACGCATACACCAGCCGGAATTAGCGCATCGCCAGCCAAAGTGTGTACTTGATAGTTGGAGTATGCGAGAGCACAGTGGCGGAAGCCCATTTGTAGGAGCGAGCAAAAAGCCTCTTGGTGAAAAAAGCTTCGTGTGCATGCACCAGCAGCGACAGCTGAGGAGTGCGGAAAAAGAAGTAGCGATCGGGAAGTGTCGTGAGTGGAGGCGTCGCTGCTGCTGCTACTGCTGCTATGCTGTTGTTGTCGCAAAAAGCGGCCGAGCGCGAAAAAAGCCGTGAGAGGCGCGCGCGCGCGCGTGTCTACGGTTGAAAATAGCTCTCGCAAGTGTGGCGCTGGGGGACGGGGAAAAAGGGACTACGACCTCGGCGAAGGACGCCGGGACCGGCTGGAATCGAGATTAAAACCGGACGCGCATAACTTCTTGGCCTGTGGCATCATCATCTCCGTTTGTCTTCGCCTTCGTCTTTTTACCCTATCCTGCCTTATATATACAGAGCGTGCATCGCGACTACCAGACCTTTGCTGCTTTAATTAACGTGTATACTTAAGATGGCTCAGGGGGATTAAAGAATACTAACTGTAAGGGACTACAGGATTTTCTTTAAATCCGATTACGAGCTTTTTCACTTTGAAAATATTTTATTGCGTCTTAAGATTTTCTTCGAGTAATATAGCTGCAAAAGTAATATGTGATTATGCAGATCGTATCTGATTTTGAGAAAAGTTTATCTGAATTTAAAATTGAGAAAATAAATATAATAAATATTATGGTGTGCAAGCGCTTACTATTTGGTTTAAAATATTAGTTTTTATTTCATGTACACCAGCTGCATGCAAATGTTAATGTTAATTATATACTAAATGTTAATTATATAATATTTTTAAAAAAGCTAGCAAAAATAATTATAAAAAAAAAAACAAAATCTTTTTTAAGTTTACTATGAAAGTTATTATAATATGTTTCAAATGTCAATATTTTCTTTGGTTAAACGAATCCGATGTTTTGTATGCACCGATGCAGACGAATTGAAAAATGAAAAACAAATCAAAGGTAATAAAAATAACACCAATGCTAAGTCATATAGAACTGTTGTTACATAATTTATATAACCTTACGTGCGGTTCTGAAAGTCGCGTAGGCAGTAGAATCCAATGAATCACTATATGAAAACAGAATCGTTAATGAAAAGTCGTCAAGATGAATGGAAAATTCAGAGTATCATCTAAACTTAGATGGTTCTTAGGCGCAATTTTATTTCATCGTCATGAGTCACGTTAAAAACAAGAAAATCTATCGCTAACTTTGGCTCTGGTAGAATTTTTAAACTTCCACTTGGAATTTGACGTCACGTTACGCTAATAATATACTTAGGAGCTGTCAACGCCTCTCACGCATTAATTGATATTTTCGTATGCAGATCTGATCTATCGACTTAATTATAGTAGGAATACAGAAGTTGGTTACGGTAATATATTCAATTTAGCCAAACATCAATAAGTTCAAGTGTGCATTGAATAATTATGATGTAAATACGCGATCGTGAAAACGATCGATGATACAATGCTTATATAATGGTAGAGGTAAAATGATCCTATGCTCACTTATTCTCATTCAAGATGCTATCGTCAATAGGTAATTAATTTACGAATAATAGGACAAGATAATACTGATACATCATAATAAGTTTAATTGGGCAAAGCAACGTGTTTCGAATCGTCAGGACTTAACATCGTCATACATTCATTACAATGTATGCAGTATCGAGCATCAACTTAAAAAAAGCCATCTATTTTACAATAGTAGTATTTGTAAATTTTTAATTAAAAAAATCATCAAAATTTTATTTTCATGCGAGATATATTTAGAAACAGCCAAGTTAAGACGTTCCTTTTTTCTTTTTTTAAAGTGTCAAAATTTTATCAGCGATATGTGAAACTTACTTCACTGAAGCTTGAAAAGGGAGACTTAAAGTTAAGATTTTCCGGAAACGTTGCTAAATAAATGGAATTATTTTTGGCAAAAATGTTGTTTTATTGGGATCAATAAAATTCTACCCTGTAAAGGCTGCATTTTATCATATCTATTTTCAAATGTAATTCATGAAACTATTTGAATTTTTCGGCTACATGCTACTTAAATTCTACAACTTTTTTAGTTTTAACGAAGTCGCGCGCTTCACATGTATAATTTCATAAAAATAAAAATATAAACAAGCCTTAAGATAAAGCATAATATGAAAAAATGAAATTAATTATCTTTACAAGCTCATTTTTCATAATGTATTCCTGGTGCAGTTTGAATACTCACAACAATTAGTCATTAGCGTGGGATACTAGCATATTGATTTAAATTAACAACAAAACAGAAAAAATGGTAACAAACATCGGGTTAACAAGGAAAGACGGATGCAGAAAAAAAAATGAATTATCATAAATGATCGACCGAGAGAAGTATATTAAAATCGCAATCAAAGGAGTCCTTTAAGGAATGACATCAGTTTCTCGGGAAGCCCAAAACTGCGTCTACGTCACAAAGGACACGTCCAAAGACGAAGCGCCAAGTCTACGTTCGCCGTGAAATTCTACGGGTGAGCCGAATTTGGTCCCGCCACGGAGATTTATGCTCGACGTCAGAGCAGCAGCCAGCAACAGCACCCAGAAGCTTTACAGAGCTCGCCTCCGAAATTCCGCGCTATTGTGTCGTTTTAATTTCGCATAGAAGACAAGGAGTCGTCTGTGGTACTTTTTTGGAATTTCGTTTGATGCGAAAATACAAATCAGGTGTTTTCGGTAAGCGCCAGTCTTAGCCTCGTAAAACCTGATCTTCGGGAGGGCACGCGACCGCGAGAGGAGTCTGGGCAAAAAAGGCTCGGCGACGATCACTGAGGTTGTCGAACGGCATTAATCCGCGACTCGAGCCATTCTCTCTTGGTTTGACAATCGGTCCGATATATAGTGGCGGAACCGCTTACTTTGACGAGAAAAGGAGATACTCGTAAAAACGATCGTAAAATCCGTAAAAAGTGCAAAATAAAAGCGGCTGATCCGCATCTATTCTCTTTCTCTTTTTTATGGCGAGCATCAAAACATTTCGCAATTTGCTTGGAATAAAAGCTATACGGCGTGTCGCGGTAGTTTTATAAGGTCGTGATTGAATGTTGATCATGAACTGGATAAAGTTACATAAGTTTTATTTCAGTAATAAATACATATTTTTTCGAAGTTAATTCAAGTAGCAAAGCATTGTTTTCTGATAAATGACATTCCTGTTTGCAAGGCTTTGTTAAAGCTGAAAAATTAAAATAATAAATTGAAAGTCTGTCACACAGTTACATATGATCCATAAGTTTTTTCAAACGAGTATTGTCTGTGTACTCAACTATGTTAAGATTATGTAGGAGCTTACACGCAATCCATTCATAACAATATGAGTATTATTTAAATCAGAAATAAACAACTCTCGTATATGGCTGAGACCAATACTTAAAATTCTATTATTTTAATTTGGGATTAAAATATTTTTATATCATTAGCTATACAATGGTATTATAACGATGGTCGCCTTCTATTTACTGGAAATTTCTGTTTATAAAATATTGTTACATATACTACATTCATTTTTGGTATTATATTTAAATAAATACCGACAGTAACTGGTCTATGTCGTCTTTAGTCAAAATATATAGTAACTTTATACATATATACATGCCCTACGTTTAAGATTCATTTTATTAATCTAATATTACGATTCATTTAATTAATTAAATATTCCGAGTATAAAAAATCTGTACTATCATGCGAATCCATGAATTTTCACATTGTAAAAGTAAAAATTTGCTTTTATGAATCAAAACAGAAGTTTGCTTTGCTAGGTCTATAAAAGAGATGTTTTACGATTTAGTAGTAACAGTCACTGTATACTGTTCATTACTTGGAAAAGTGATTATCTTTCTTAAATCATACGACATGGTTAATGTTAAAATATGATGATAGTTTATATGTTGCGATAAATCTTGTTCTCAAAATCATATTAGGAAGGTAAAGATAAATTCCGAAGGAAAATTGAAAAATGATTAACAGCTTAGACTAAATGCCAACAGATGTAGGTACACGCAAACTACGAAGTACGAAGCGTCCCGAAGTGCATCTCACGGGCTAATGAAGATATTACCAATCGCGAAATCACAGAGTTATTGCAAAATTCCACACCACACTGCAGACGGCTGGACTCTTAAATTTGTGCTAATGGATTCCTCAAGCCGCGAAAAAATCAGTCCAACACGCTCGCCACTACACTACCCGCCAGCACGCACACATCAATAATACCGTATACAGCTACGAGCGCTGAAGATTTACAAAGCCCCGCGGAAACGGCAATCCCCCCGGGATACACCGGCGATATAACGCGCGTAAATTACCGCTTCGCCGGCGCGCAATAAGACTCTCTCACTCTGTCTCTCTCTCTCGTTCGCGCGCGCGTACCGCCTCAATTAGCGCGGCTGCGCGCAGTCGGGATCGCCAATGGCTTTGAATGATGGAGCCGCCGCGTGTACGAGCGGTCCGCGGGGATGCACGACTCTCTTGTAACACGACTCTCCTCGACGAGGCTTCCTTTTACACCGGCTTGCGTGTAATCATCATCGTCACACAGGAGAGGAGCACGCGAGAGTTTAACTTCTTTCAGTGTCAGTGTCAATCGGCCGATAATTTAAGCTGCGTACGGCCGCCGCTAACGCGTCTTGAATTTTTCATGCGCGACTAGATGACACGGTTATAGCTGCTGCTGCGATGCGTGACGCGCAACAGCTCTCGTGTGTTTTCTTTTTCGGCTGGGTGTGGGTTTGGCGCGCGTTGTTCGATGAAAATAAAGGGGAAAAAGTGGCTATAGGCGCCGTGTCGCGGATGTGTATGTGACGCAGTTTGGTATGGCGTTTGCGTTTCTTTTTTGGGTATAGGCTTTGAATAGGACAAATATAATAGAAAGAACAACTTGTGGTATGCAAAAAAATTCGGGAATGATGAAAGATGATGGGTGAATTATACTACGTCGTAGTTTGTCAAATTTCGAATTTTTGTAAATACACGTAGCTGCAGTAATTTGAGTAATGTAATCGGATAACTTATTAAATAAAACAGTCTTGATATCATTCAATATGCATATTTACAAGTTATTTTACTCGTATTAAATTAAAGTTTACGAATAAATAAATTTTATTTTAATATCCATGCAACATTTTAATTCTTTTAATTCTTTACCCGTTCTTCTTTACATTTAAATTCCAATTATTTTCGAGCGCATCATTAAATGTAATAATAGTTTATTTTCGCGTTTTATTTGGATATTTTTTCAATAATCTAATTATATTTCATAATTATAAAAGATACAAAAATAGGAAATCAAAATAAACTAATTAAGGATAATCCGAAATTTGTATAAATATGTGAGTAATTATAAATAATTGAACTCCTTACAAATACTGT